>JAUJYS010003726.1:0-12739 GCA_033995665.1 Melogona broelemanni | reverse complement strand
TGCTTCTGCCGGGAATCGAACCCGGGACCACCCGTTTTGTAGTCTATGTCTATAGCCACTGTACCACGGGGGTCGCAATATTGAGTTGGTCACCTTAAAAAATGATCATTTTCTAATGAAAAATGTACTGTGTTTTTGTATTTATCATTTTCACGTGCAGTATCCGCATTTGCACAACTACGAGTATATTGGTCTCATTTGTCGTTCGTTTTTAATAGCAGTAGCAATACCGTTTTATGAGAGAGTTAGTCAGACTCTGTTCGTTTTACTTTCCGGACCCTGTTTTTCTAATCGCTTAAAAAATAGGTTTAAAAATTTGACAGGAAATTCGGCGGCGACTTTCAGAACTAAATATTAAGGTGCACCCTAAAATGCCAGGCCCAATATTTTTTAAAGTTTTGAGCTCACGTGACGCGCAAATCACATTTTTTCAAGATTATTTTGGGTAATGTCAGCTGATGATGGAACGTGGTATGCGTGAAACCGGCAACTTCACACGATAATTACTATTATTATGCGGGGGTGTTTATATAGGTGTTTAGGGATTTAAGATTTGCAAATCTTTGTTCACAATTAATGGTAGATGCTTTGATTTGCTCGCGGCTTAATGCCTTTTAAATTTCAGCAAATTCGGCGACACGATATGCACTATACAACCAGTGGAAATGCGCTATTACAGTGACGTCACATGTTGGGGTATCCAGTCGTGTTAGTGAGAGGGTGTTGTATAGGGCAAACGATTGCGTAATTACACGAACCTGGGTTCCCTAACGCGCCCCCCGAGTCAATATTTTGAATGCCGCTATATCCCACTGACCCATATACGCTTGAGTAGGGGGCGGTGGTGGGGAGGGGAGGGGGAGAAAGGCCGCCGACAGTGTGACCACCCACAATTTCGTTCTATTTTTTCCACGTGCACCACCACTGCAGCGCGTGCCATTAATCAGCGTCATGGGTCACACTGTATCACGCGATTAAGGTGGGCAGTTGGCGACACCTCAAGTTTGCATTGACACTCGTATGGTAATATTTGTATGATGATTTTGTTTTGGGGTTAACAAGATTGAACTCATAATTAATGTGAATCCGAAGATTAAACGTGGCTCACTGACGCACCTTAGGAATTGAGGTAGAGACTCGAGAGCCGTGTCTGTATCGTGTAAGGTGTACGTGAAAGATCCTTCTTACCTAGGTATCAAGTCATAACTTGACCAATTACAATTACAATTACAACATATACCCGCAAGCAGCCCCTTCTAGGGGGGCCAATGGCGGGGGTCAAAGACCAGTTAAGGACAAAGATGGGGTTATCCTTATGTTAACAGGCTCTGTATTCGAGTTTTTATCTCCAATGAAAGAGAGAGTGACTTGGTCACGGACTTTTCATCTTCATAACTTCACCATGACCATGGTCAAAAGATGAATCCAAAAATTAAATGATCGTGTTGGAAATAGGTGACATTTGTAGAATTAAATAAGAATTAACTGATTTAATAAAGTAATCAAATAAATTAATAAATGAAAATCCGTGACAGTGTATCCGTAAAGTGTACCTCATTATATTGATTTTTAATTATTTTATGTAATATCATTTAAGCTTTTTTAAATAGTAGAACTCGCATAATGCGTTCTATGTTTATTATCAGGTTTTAAACAACTCAAAAATAAAATAATAATACTGACAAATTGAGTGAATCAAATAACTAAAGATATAATTAAAATACATTAATTAATAAATAAATAAATAAAAATGATGAGCTGAGATAAGCGAATGTAACAATAACTTTTTGAATTTTGCCCTTGAATTTCTCGCTACATTTTAATAATCTGTATAGCTCTGATTTCTCCCACAGCCATGCACACGTTTAATATTGACAACTGTACCTGCATGAATGTTCAGGTGTCATGCTGTACACGCATTAACGCTCTCTCGCATGCATATTGACTATTACGTCACTCAATTGCACGTGCTCTCCCCTCTTTCCCGTCTATGACTATGTGTCTATGGGCATGTGCTTTTGGATTCCGAATGGAGTTTTTTGATGTGATGAGTGGAGAGAAGTGAGAAGCATATTGTGTTGGAGAATGGGAATCGATCGAAATTTATGGATGCCGCTGGCTATCGATATTCCGATCGACCGATATTTTTTCTCCGAACTGTTACTAAACAAAATGGCATAGATGGGTTTTCCTTTCCTTTATGTTTATTTATATTGTTTGGGATAGGAACTAGCCAATTACTATTTGATCCAATTTAATACTGTAGTCCTCAAACATAATTTTTGATGTCATAAGTGATTTACATGTTAAGAAACGTAAAAGTAACGGAAAAGTAGCGGTGGTTTTTCTAGAAGCGGAAAATCTGTTGGAGATGAAGTAAAATCACTGATATATTAATTATTTAATCACGGATGGATTAGTTGGAATAATTATTCGCTGGTACTTCTCTTTATTAAATAATCTAAACAAATTTAAAGGAATGGAAAAAATAACTGCAGAGTTTTGCTAGATTTAATATTTGAAACCTTTCGCGTTTGTTATTTTAACCACGGATTGTTATGAGCTCAAATAAAAAATAATAATAAACTAAAACTATTTGAATACGAATTATTCCACGAGTTCTAGGTTACATTTGTAATGCGACGGTCCCGGGTTCGATTCCCAGGGCTACTCCGGGCTCTCGCATTTATTCGACATCCCGGGACGTACTGGTGAAAATGTGCCGCTCACATATTGTCTAAGCAACACGAGTGTATACATAATCTCCTGTAGTAAAATTCACTGCAGTGATTATCAAAAAAAAAATAAAAATCGATCGGTCAGATTTCGCCGAAAAGTGTTGGTCATCGCCGGGTCTTTTGTGTTCATGATTGATTGACACATTTGTGCTAAACAAAATAATGGAAACAGCTCTATAAGGTACAAACAATCAGACCTGTTTCCATTATTTTGTCCAACCCCTGTAGCTCCGCTGTCCACATCATGTCTATGTTGATG
Source organism: Melogona broelemanni (assembly GCA_033995665.1). NCBI lineage: Eukaryota > Metazoa > Arthropoda > Diplopoda > Chordeumatida > Chordeumatidae > Melogona > Melogona broelemanni. Next base: position 9,742 of record JAUJYS010003726.1, on the reverse strand, counting down.
GTGACACAGAAATGGTGACAATGTCCGAGTCATGGTTTCTGTTCGTAGAAAACAACTGACATGAGAATGAGTTAGAAAGCAATCCTCATTTAGCTTAAAACACGCCGACATCAGCAATAATGCATTACGATGATGGTTGTATTGTGTGCGTCGTTAGTAAAAATTATGTCATGATGCCGCCGCAACAAGGGCTAATATTTCGATGAGAATGGCAACATTTTTTAAGCCTTATTGATGGGACAGAGCGGCTGCCAAGCTTTCATAATATTATTTTACTAATTTTTGTAATCATTGTCATTTTATCTGGTTAGTAACATGATGAACGTCATGGCTTTAACTGTGTACTTTACAACGTCTTGTTAATTCAATTTCCAATTAAGTTCATTTCTTTCTCTCTCCCATTCCCAGATTGCCCTTGACGACCAGCAGCGCCCCCCGGGCCCAGTGCTGTTGGCGTTCGGCGACCCCAAGGACTGTCCCCTCGGCAGTCTCGGTCCGGACGACATCCACGACGGTCTCTACAACGACCCCACCCCTGACCACCCCATGCTGGGCACACGACGCATACCAGAGGCCTTCCGAGGAGGACAGCCGGCTGGCGGTGGTGGACGGGGGGGTCCGGGGTCGCCGCCGCCCAAGTACGGCCTGCCGGGACTGGGCCAGTATGATGAGAGGAGGCAGAAGTACCAGGAGGAGGCGAGGAGGGATTATGCCCAGTATATGAGCCAGGTGAGTTAGTACCTGGTTTTGGTTTGGTGGGATTTCAATGATGGCTGAGCGGATTTGTAAAAATAAAACAGTGTTCAAACTAACTTGGAAAGTCAGGGAGAATTGTCTTAAAAGTTGTAGAAAGTCTAGGAATATTGTCATTTCAATTTTATATTTTAATTTAAAGTATTTCTTAATTTTTAATTTTGTGAATTTATTTTTACCAAAAGTTGTAAAAAGTCTAGGAATATTGTCATTTCAAATTTCTATTTTAATTTAAAGTATTTCTTAATTTTTAATTCTGTGAATTTATTTTTACACATTAGTTGATGGACAAATGTAATAAAAATTCGCACAGCACGCAGGGTGAATATGTGGCTTATTTATTTAAAATTTAAAATTATATTAAAAATTTAATTTGCGATTCGTTTGCGATTCATTATTTGATAATGATCGAAGAAAGGGTTGTTCCAATAACATCCGTATTTATTGGCCAAAAAAATATTCGGTAAAACTAAATTTGTTTAAACAAAATAGTCCGAAAAAAAAGATTTGAGTAAAGAAAACGAACTAATAAGACATATTCCTAATTTTCTATTTCCAAATTGAAAACAGAACGCCAATAAAAAAGGTCGACGGCGAGGCACCGATGAGAACGGAGCTCTGGACTACGACGAAGTGTTGGCTAGGAAGCGATACCAAGAAAATAATTACAGGTGATAAGATCTTGCTTTTGTCCTAATTTTATTGTTGCTAGTGTTACTGAATTTTTAACTGGCAAAAAAACATGTAAGGTCTTGTTCTCCATTTTGAAATAAATTCATATATTTTTTTATTATAGACAACACAATGATCCAACGTACAACGCTGGTCTTCTGAGACCAGCGAGAAGTGACAGCTACCTCGACAAAGCAGTTTCGGTTAGTGTCGCTCCTTGTTACTCGAAAAGGATTCAATGTTAATTGTAATAAAATTGATCAAAACATCTTTTGCATTTCGATATATTATTTTAAGTTATTTTTTAATTGTTTATTTAGTTCTTTAAAGTTACTGGGTAATTACGGTTAAAATTTTTAAATTAAATTTTCTTCGATGTAGGTTATTGGTTATGATGTTTCGATTTTAAATTGTATGTGAATTTGGCAGTGCTTTTTTATTTAAGACTGATCATTAATTCATTTTCTTCGCGTTCCCAAATCTAAATTTGAGAAAAGAAAAGGAAGATTATATTTTTTAATTGATTTCTAAATTCGTAAATACATACTAACTATAATTTCTAATGTAAATATAATGCATTTCAACTTAATCATTTGTTTTGCAATTTGTTTATAATTTGCTTGATTTCATTTAATTTTCAGCCAAATTTTGATTACAGGTAAGAACTGTTCTATATATTTTTTTAAATACGTTTAATTAAAATACAGTTTTGGACATATGATGTCATCTGGTTACTGTACGAATCTCAGATTTGATTTTGTTTTGCTTTGTAACAATTTTAGGATGGTCCCAAGTCTGGATTTGCAACCCAACGTTAACGATGTCAATAATGTGGTATATACAATTTTTTTAAAGTTATTTTTTTCTTTGGTGTAAAGAGTTGTCGCTTTTTCAATTCTAATTAATTTTTATCCTAATTTGCCTACCCAAGTTCAATAAGCTGCAGGTAAACTCCAAGTAACTGTAGAAAACATGGCACCTGTAGTGCACACAGATGTATTGATTAGAATCATAGTTTTCACAATGCCGTTAATTCAGCTGGCTGACACCAACAAATAATTAGACACTATACCTTCAAAATTAATTATCCTGAATTTGTTCTACAAAAATACTACAAAATTAATAACGCGGTCACATGATTTAGTTACCATTGCGTTTGTCATACTTCAAATAACTAACGGATCGTATTTTTTTCCCCAGCAATATAACGACCATTTACGTAACGGTGGCGACAATTTTAATCCGTTCAATGAATTTTCATCCGGTTACAACACAAGGTTTGACATATTTTTTTTTCATTTTTCATTATTTTTTTAAAGTATAAATTCACGTAGTAAAATGTTTTAAATGGAAATGACGAATGTTTATTTTTTCAGTTGATGTATTGATATAATTTTTTTATATTTTAATATTGGTGACAATTGATATTTTTAATGGAAATTGCTGGTTTTCCGTTATTAGGCCACATAGTTACCCAACAGAAGGAAATCCAAATTTTGACGGCTACATACCTGCAGCCCCCTACCAAGGCACCCGAAATGCCAACATCGGTAAGCATCTAGTAATGAAATGTCTTCATATCGTACTGCGAATTATTAGTTTTATTTAATTTATAAAATAAAACATGGTACTACGGCTTTTTGAATATTTATTTAGAAATCTAGCTCTGTGGGTATGACGACATACTCCGGAGCGAGCGGTCCCGGGTTCGATTCCCCCAACAGGCTCTCGTTTATTTCGATCCTGGGGTACTGGTGTCACCCCCCATAGACGACCCTCGGCTGAGTTCCCCCTGAGCTCCCTGTTCAGAGCTTAGGGGTGAAGGCAGTCTGGTTATACCACTCATATCATCGGCCATTCCCATCCCTTCCTTCGTAAAAATTGCTAACCAATGTTCGGATTTTATTTTTCTAATATTTTTAAAATTACAATTATTTTGTATCTTGGCTTTGCAGGTGTGTTCAATGCAGGTAGACGACATTCCGAAACTGGTTCGCCAATAGGCGTGACTCTACCCGGGCATTCTGTCAACGGTGTCAATGGCTATCATGCCCAGCTGGAACAACAAATGGAGGAAACGCGACGACGGCGTCAGAACGAAAAGGAGGAGCAACTGAGGTCAGTTGAATTGACTGAATCACGTGACACTGACATGATGCCAATATTGAGTTTAAGAATCGTCAGAATAAATGTTGATCTTCTTTTTGAATCTCAGGAAGGACAAGAAGTTGGAAGATGAAATCCGGGATTATGATCCGTGGGGTCGAGGAGGTGCTGGCGCTCCCAGAAGGGACCTCGATGGAAACGTCATAGGTGAGGGTGCATGGCCTTTATCAAACAAATAATAACAGTTAATAAAAATAAAAATTTAATAAAGCTCCTTTCATTTATCTCGTCCAGCTGTTGTTAAATAAATAAGAACAACAGTTTTAAAAAATAAAATTTAATAAAACACTTTCCATTTATGTCCGGTCCAGCCGTCCGCAAGCAGGCTGGCAACGGCCAGGCCCGCCGCCTCCGCCCGGAAATGGCTGCCATGTCCACCACCCCCGCCACCACCGCCCTGTCCAACTACGCCATCCCCCGCAGTCCCCTGCACGGCGCCACCACTGTCCCCGGTCCGACCGGTCGTCGTGGTGCTGGCGACTCGCGTCAGACGCTGGAGCACTACCAGGACGACCTCAGGCGGCAGATCGAGGAGAAGAAGCAGCGTGACCTGGCGGAGAAGGAGCGGGAGCGGTTGGAGGACGAGAGGCTCATGAGGAAGATCAGGGAGGATAACGAGCGGATGCAGCGGGAGCATAGCGAGGAGGTCAAGAAGCAGAGACTGAGGGAGGAAGAGGTGAGCTATTCTAGTTTAGGGTTCATCCTCACCTGGAATGGACAGGGATAGGCAGGGAGATCTGTTTTGATGAGTGAGGAAATTTCAGTGAAATTAATTTTGGTGAGGGGAAAATAATTTTGGAAAAGAAAATTAATTTTGGTGAGGAAAAATTGCCGAAGAAAAAAGTACTCACTTGAAAAAGACCTCGCGGTGGAATTATCGTGTATTTTTATTATCGAGTATTTTCTAGCACACTAGTTTGTTATAATTAATTTAATATTAATTACCAACGAATTGGAATAGCCTGAGGAAAAGTGTGACTGGTCTGATCACTTCTATGAGTTACTTAAATTTTTTTTTTTTGGAATATCGTTGCGCGGATTATAATTTTTAGAAAAAAAAAGCGCGTTTTGCGCGGTTTTTAAATTTTTTAAAAAGTAAATAATATTTCAATGCTACTTAATTTGAACGTATGCGTGATTGCCATAATTGTTGACTGGCAATATTCGATCTCCATTCCAGAGAACCAGACGTAACGAGGAGCTACAAAAGCGCCTGGAAGACCAACGAAAGGAGTCTAAGAAGAAGAAGAAGCGGGAATCGCTAAACCGAGATCCCGTTGCCGGCACCCGTCGTCCCGGCAGAGAGGAGGAGGGGGTGGGGAGAGGTGCAAGGGAGAGGAACGACGGGATGCGATCCCCGCCACTTCCCACCGTCAAATCCCGCGAGAAGGTAGTCGAACGGAAACCACCGGTGCCCACCACTCACAAGCCGGCTGCAAGTCATGTAAGTACAAAGGTACCGTGTGGTCTAGTGGCTAGCGCGTTTAAATTAATACATCCAGTGATCGTCAACAGCCTTTAAAAATATTGATTTATTTTCATTTCCTTAGCTTCCCGCCGCTCTCCAGTCAACAAAACCAGCAACCAGAAAAACTGTTGAACCCATTGGTAAATACAAGCTGCGTAATTGTTGTTCATAATCAGTGCTGGGTTTGTTCCCTTCGAAAAGGAATTGGTTCCAGTTCCCGTTATTCCATGAAAAAGGAACCATTTCCTGGGGAAAATAAATAGGAGAAAGTGATTAAATTTTCGCCTTCAGTCTGCCGCAACTGGGTGAGTTTATTTTTTAAGAAAGGAAAAGGAACCTGAACGTTTCGAGTTCCTTTTCAAATAGAACGTGGAACTTTTCCGTTATTTCGATTAAAAATATTGTTTCACTTTCATGACATCATAACGTTTTGTATAAAGGTAACTAAATATTTCCACGAAATCTTTATTTTCTTCTCGACATATGATCTAAAGGCCACATGTTGATTTTCTTACGCAATCATCGGTTTCGCTCTCCTCAAACTTTGGAAAATTGTTCCAGTTCCTTAAAAATGCCTTTTCTGTTTCTTTCCCAACCAACACTGTCTATAATGAAGCTGATTATTATTTATTCGTTTTTCTTAAGTTGTTTAATTTTGAATTTATTTTATGTTTAGATCCGTCTAGGGAGCACATACTGGCGCAACTGTCGACTATGAGGCAACAACTGGAGAAGGAGCAGCTAATGATGCAGCAACAACTTCGACATCAAATGGTCAGTCACTTCACAATTTTCTACATTTCATTGTGGTTATTTAATTTTAATTTGCTTTATTTTATTGCGGTTATTTTATTATTTAAAAAATGGAATATAAATAAATTATATGAAATTGCAGGCTTCATATATAAATATCTATGATTATAATTTATTTTTTGATCCAGACTATTGACACATTTCATGATCGTTTCTTTGTTTTTCTCTAGAAAAATAACTATGTCGTGTACGATAACAAGGATGAAGGCAAACTCAAGAGTCAGCAGGCTAGCGAGAGACCCCGTGAGACCCGCCAGAATCCGCCGTCCATTTATAAGCAAGCGTCGAAAACGAATGTGAAGGAAAATCACAGGGAACAAAACGCACAGCCACATCGGAGCTCGCCGGATAGCCAATCGGGTAGGCAATATATTTTTTGATCCGTGCTCGGGCTTTCGTTATTATTATTTATTTTTATTTGAAGTTTTTTTAATGAATAGGACTGCAGGAGATTGTGTAACCTTCGTTTTGGTAAGGCAATATGTGAACGGGCAAATTTTCACCACATTCCCAGGATAACGAATAAACGAGAGCCTGCTAGGGGAATAGAACCTGGGACAACCCGCTCAGCAGTTTGTTGCCATACCCACTAAGTTAGACTGATCGTACAATATTACAAAGTTATTATTTCTTTTTTATAAATCTATTGTTTAAAAAATAAATACAGTACATATCAACGAATCTAGTCTTAATTTAGATACTCAATTTTTTAAGAAGTGTAGCGTTTTCGGTTCGATTCGAGCCCAACTCTGAATGCATCAGCGTCTGAATTCAGCAGCTGCCATATGATGTTTTCTTGGTTTTATTATTGCCTCCCCTCGCACAAACCCTTCTGGTTATAATCCGGTCTCGAAGACTACCCATCCACACTCGAATCGACTCCTGACCGAACCAGAGCCACCCTCAAAGAGGTGTACTATCGCGCTCCTAATGAACCACACACAGCCGCTCCTGCTAGCACTAGCAGGCAACCTGCAGCAGCAGCAGTCAGGCCGCCGCCCAATAGGTGGCCAGTGATGGCTGCCACTCTGCGCGCGGCCACCATTCCTGCCAAGCCCCTCGAAGGCGAGAGCCTCTTTCTAGGTCGGTTGCTGGTGGGGGATGATTCTTTTGGATTTAATAAATTTAATTTTCCAATTCAAGTCTCGTGTCGATGTACTGCATCATCATACGCTCGCTCTGTCTGGGTGTGTACAAAATGGACTAGCGTCGGTTTAGAACTGGTTCTACTTTTAATGGTGACGATTCTTCTCCTGTCGAAAAGCTTTGTTCTTCAGCGTGCTCAAGATATTTGAATTATGCTTGAGATTGAGGCCACTTTGGGCCTTCGAGATCGTAGGAACTATCCTGAAATTAATGTTTAAAAAGTTTATGAAATAAATGACGTTGCCAAAAAAAAACGCAAGCAACTACTGCACATTTTAAATTATTGAGCGCATTTCAGATGGCTGTGCCCTTTCAACAGGGGTATAAATAAAAAACTAACGAGCTTTTTATTTCATTTTTATAATTAAATTTTTTTAAAATTAATTATTTAATTAATTATTATTATTAGTTTATTGCTAATTCATTCATTAATTTTAATTTAATTTTTTATTTAAATAAAATGGAAGTTTATTTGGTTTAGTTTTCAAAGGCATTAACACTATTTTTTTTTCGCTGATCACTGTAGTGCACTACAGGAAGTTATTGTACCCCTCGTGTTGCTGTGGAAATGTGTGAGGGGCACATCCCAGTACCACAGGATCGAATAAACGAAAGCATGCGCCGGGAATAGAACCCGGGACCAACGGCTCACTAGACTGTGACCATATCCACTGAGCCACAGGGGGCCGATTTTTTTAAGTGAAGTGAAGTGCTTTATCGTATCTATAGCATTTTTTCATGCAAACTATTACATATTAAAAACTCATGTAATAGTTTGCATGAAATAATTTTTGATGCAAATTATTTCATGCATGTTCTTCGCTAGTCCAGCATTGACACCCCTGACCAGTCTTCGTCGTAAAACCCGTTTAGCACTCTTGTAAAGATCCAAGTTTCTCTTTTTTATCTAACTCGTATCTTACGTAAATGCATATGCATATGCTGGCTGATTGGTCCCATTTTAATATTGTCACGTGACGCATCAAATGACTTGCTCGTTGTTGTAATTGGTGTAGTAGCGTTGCTTATACAAATGCTAAGTAGTTATTTCTATTCAATGTTGTGCGTGGTGGCATGGGCATGCCCACAATTCCCCTGGAAGAGGACAATTTCGGGTGATGGCCGGGAAACAATAAAAAGCCAATAAAATATTGCATATGTTTTCTATCAGTAAACTGTTATGTTTGTTCAATGGTGAAAATTCATGGTTCATACTGCAAACTGAGACTATCTGATGTGATCACCAGTCGCCAGACATATTTTCCCTGACCAAAAAGTGCGGGTTTTATTTAAATAATGTTTTTTTAAAAAGGTGAAAGTAGCACGTAAAATTAAGAAAATACCGATTTTTTCATACAAGTGTTTCATCAACGAAAGTCTAAAGAAATTCATAAAAATAAATGTTTCGATTTTGTTTTAAAATTTTCCCTTACCTTCTCGGATCTTTCCTGACTTTCCTATGACAAAAATTTTAATTTCCCTGACTTTCCAGGTGAATATGAACCCTGAAATAAAAAAATTTTCATCAGAAATTTAAACGTGATTGACATGCTCGCATGCATTTCTATTCTATACTTGTCATGTTGGACGTCGCATTTTTGTCACGTATCCACAATGGTTCAGTCTTAGATGGTTGTTTATTTTTTTATCGTTTTTAACTCTTAGATTTTTATTGTTCTCATGAATAATGTAGGATTGGATAATTATGCGGATTCGAGCCCGACTGGCAGCAGTGTTGCTAGCCGGGAATCCTGGCAAAATCACGACGATAGGAGGAGAGGGAAAACGGTAAGATTTAATCGCTAACTTTAATGAACAACCTGTTTGTATAAATTAACGTACCGTGAACCTTATACTCTGAATATTATTTATCATTTCAGGACTACACTTACGACGCTCACCAACCAACCAGACACTCAAATCAAAGAAATGGTAAAAAACCGTACTAATATGTAATCTGTTAAACATTATGGTTGCATGAAATCAAACGTTATGTCTCTTTAAAAAATCAATCGTGACAATTAAAAAAAATAATTTCTGTTTTGATCAGCACTGGAATTTTCAGAATTTGCGAATAATTTAATTAAAAAATATTATTATGGGTTTCTCAAACAATTGTTATATTTTAGAATTTTTTTAATAAAATGAAAGCATAGAAAAATATCTGTTTTTGTGGTCAAATTTCAGATTTCAAATATTTCTATCAGGTTGATTGATGTTAAATTATCTTTAAAAAAAATCTAGGCAACAAGTATAGTTTATACACGATTTAGGACAGTCTAATACAGCTTTAAAATCGACGGTTAATATATACTCGTTAGTGACGTTTGGCTAATCATGATCATAAACATCATTTCGAGTGTAGTGAATTTGATCACCATTTCTTGATACATCTTGACTGTGGAACATTTTTACCAGTATCTACTGGATTGGTGTTCGAATGTCGAATACAATACCTTGTAGCAGTCACATTGCGGTACTGCATCGTGCAAAACCTTCTTCTCGAGACTACCTCTTCATAGTAGGCATTCATCTCGCTCACGCACTATCGTGTTCGTCAACCAAATCGAGTGCGCTTACAACTTGGATGCACCGGGTAATCGCAAGGACCAAGTGAGACTGACTTGCCTTAAAAAAATATAACATGAAGTGACAAATCAAGTGAGACTGAGATGTGCGATCGTAAAAAATAGAAATTGTTCGGGAAAAATAAATTTAAAAAGC
>JAUJYS010003725.1:0-12743 GCA_033995665.1 Melogona broelemanni | reverse complement strand
CTAGGCTAAACGGTGAATTAAAAAAAAAAAAAAACCGACTGGAACTCGTAAATGAAAGGTTTTCTGATATTGTGGGCGATTACCTAAATACAGATAATTAATTAAGATTTATCAAATAAATAATTAAATAGAATGATCAATAAACTACGTGATGGGAGAATAAAGTGTAATAGTTAAACACAATTAATGAGTCTGTGACTAAAGAGATAACTGCACCGTAATGTAAAAAAAAACTGATTAAGCATGTATCACTATCAGACTTTATTCAGCTAGTTTATTTATTTTTTCATTATTTGTACGTACCAGTGGCTCATGTACAAGTAGGTATGGCAACAGAGTACTAAGCGTGTGGTCCCGGGATCAATTCACGGCTCAGACTCTCGTTTATTCGTTCCTGGGGTACTGGTGAAAATGTGCTCTTCAAACATTGCCTTAGCAACACGAAGGGTACAGAATCTCCTGCAGTGATATCACTCAGTGAAGGGAATTTGCCCATAAGAAGAAAAAAATCTTTAGCTTACTTATTCATCAATCATTATTCATTAATTAGTTTACTTGGAAAGTTTCCAGCTTCGCCCAGGAAAGTCATAGGCCAGCCAAGCAAATGTTAGGGTATGAACTATATCAAAGATACTGTACGTTGTTGCCCGGATAAGACAATCACACATAACAGTAATGCTTTCCTATTTTGTCATTTTGGGAAAAGCAACAGGATTTGATAGAAAGACATGGCAAGACAGCGGGCGTGTGCATAGGCAATGCGCTACTGTCCGCGTAAGGCAATCACATAGTATATAGCTAGGAGCATTTCGCCGTCGCCTGGTTAGTCGTAATCCTTGATAACTTTTAATTACGTAGAATATAGCTGCTTTCCAATTTGTCATTTCAGGGGCAGCGACACGATTGGCTGAAACAGCGGTCGATTGCATAGACAATGTGCTGCTGTCCAGCTCAGTTATATACTGGTACCTTACACAAAGACGTCATAAGATGGCTTTTCACACAGAAAGCTCGCGGAAAAGGAACAAAAGGTTTCCTCTCAAGAGTCAGGCCATTATAACTGACCACAAAGAGTGAACGACCATTCGACCGGACATGCCAACGGGCATCGAAACTAAGATATGGCGACTGTCGCTCCAGTTCCAACGACACACTATTTTTCCATCGAGTTATGGAACGATCCCGACTTCCTGCCGACCGAGGGTTCAATTATGGTCCGCGACCACAGACAGGTCCCACGTGACTCCAGCTGGAAACCATTAAACGACAGCTCCAGGCGTCAAAAGGCCCATAACCCCTATATATAAACCCCAGTTTATTGAGTACTGCACTTCCGGTGTTTGTCTTAGTATTACTAAGGCGCTTTATATTTTTTTTTGGGTTGGAAGAAGCAGGGGGATGGAGAAGGTCACCTTGGGACGTGGAGCCTTGAAAGTTTAGCGGCTTGCACTCTGCATTTTGGTGCCATGCGTGTGTAGGGGGGAAGGGGCACGATTTTAATGCGCTTGCGACAAAGGTTTACAGGTAAGTGAAAATTTGTAACATTTTTTTATTCCTGATCGTGAATTATAAAATATCGCACCATAGGAAATTATACACCCCTCGTGTTGCTGTGTAAATATGTGAGGGGCACATTTTCGGCAGTACCCAAGGTTCGATTAAACGAGAGCCTGCGCCGGGAATCGAACCCAGGATTGCCAACACCGCAGTCGGTCACCATACCGACTGGGCCAGACGTGTTGCACTGTACGTAATAAACTCACATGAAAATAAGAACAGTCAGCATTTTAGCATTATATTTTTTTTAAACGCATTGGTGTCTATGGGATCATTTTAAATTTCTCAGTTTAAAAAAAATAGTAATCTAAACCTCTACGGCTTTACCTGTCTCATACAGTTATCGGTACTTTACGAAGAACATATTTCTATTATTGGGATATTATTTTTATTAGAACATATTTCCTAAATGGAAAAAAAATAATCATATGTCTCAAAGTCATCGCCAAAATTCTATACTCAACAAGTCCAATATTGCCACCCTGGCAAATAAAAAACGCTGCCAACTGCACAGTGCAAACCAAATCGACCTCACAAGGTAGATATTACATCATGGCAGTTGTGCAGAACGGCCGCATAGAGGGCGCTCGCGAAACTTCCCACGTTATAAACCTGTATTTGTAGTTGGACCACGTTAGAGCAACAGGAGTGTCCGACGGGACTTTTTCTCTCTTTTTTATGGGTCGTTCGCTTCGCCGGCTGCCGATAATATTTGCTCTCGGTTCTTCGATCTCCGTCCCGTGATCCTCTTTCGCCAAAAATCATTGTTGGAGTTCGTGTCTACACTCCAAAACGGAGTCCAACGACTACTATAGATAGCTGCTTGGCACACGCTCTGAGACATCATCTTTGACGATACCGCGAGACTTTTGACCGGATCATGCTCCAATATGAGCTGTGCAAAATAAACTGACAAGTCATTTGTCGGTTTTTCCCCCGCGACATTACATTAATTGTCACTCAGATGTTGACTGACTCAGTGTTGGGTAGGAACGGAACTTTTTTGTTCCGTTCCTCCGTTCCTAGGAACATGTTCCTTTGCTTTTGAACGCAAAGGTTCCTTTTCTTAAAAAGGAACGTTTGATAGTTTCGTTTCTTTTTTTCAGGAACTGAAACAATCGTTCATTTTACTGTGTTCAGAACATTTAAATAATTGATATTTAATTAGCAAATATTACACCTCTTTTCATTGAAATATATTTTTTGTTATTATGTTTTTTACGGAGTAACATTTTTATTTACTAATGTAGTTAATGAGATAAATGCAATTTTAAATATTTTTGTCTGTTCAGTAACGAATTTTGCGTTTTTTCGTATTTCATCGAACATATAGGTTGCGGAGAAGTGAGTCGTGGTCAGGGTTTGAAAAAGCGGTCAAATTGCATCATCAACCAGCTTTTGATTTCGCGGCTATTTTGAGTTTTTAAAAACTTTGTATTTCATCGAAAAAACGAAAACCTTCCAGGTTCCTTTTGGGAATGGCTAGGCTTCCTTCAATATTTTTCTTAAAAGGACCGGGAACTGGAACGGGTTCCAATTTTATAGGAACGAACACATTGCTGCCTACTGCTGAACATTTAAAAAAAATATTTAAACATCCTCCCGCGTCAATGGACACCGATCATAAGCAGTCAATTTTTGTCGTTGGCCAATAGCACAAACACGCACGTACAACAGGAGAACGAGACGACGCGTCTCCGGGTCGGGCTTGAACGAGTCCATTCAGCGAGTGAATAGTTCGGAGGCTTGATTCGACGTGAACACGTTCATTGATAAAAGAAAAATATGGCACGCGTTGGATCCGTGAGGAAGCGACCCGACGCACATCTCCTCCCGCTTTCGTGACCGCCACAAATGGCCAATTGCCGTCTTGGTCAAGAAACGTTTTCGGTCGATCTATGCATAGCTAATGAAGACGGCAATACAGTACTGAGGAAGTTGTTATTGTTATTGAAAACGAACCCGTTCCAGTTCCCATTTCTCCCATGAAAAATTTAATTCGTCCCCGTTCCAGTTCCTACACAAAATGAATGGAACCGGTTCCCTTTTCAATGGGAATCTGTAACTCTTCCGTTCCATTAAGTGATAAATATGTTTAGAAAATGTCGAGTGTCAAATGGTTCACAAAAATAAATTGTGAATAATTTGTGCTCATGAATGGCGTCAAATGTACATTTGCAGCAACTGATCTAGAGGAAATTTGCAGAAACTGATCTAAAATAATTTTTTAGGAACTGATCTAAAGGAATAGTGCAGGTAGTAATAAAAAAGACGAATGTCGATTGGTGGACACAGATAATTTTTTTTGGGAATTTCTGTTTGATGCTGTAATTTTTTAAAACACGTTTAGAAAATTGCAATTTTCTAATCGTGTTTTAAAAGTTAAGGCAAAAGGAACCTTGTACACGAAAAATTAACCTCTGTTCCAGTTCTTAAAACAAGAACTAAACCAATACTAACGTTCCTTCCTAGGCAAAGTAATCTAGGCTTACCCGAGTTCCTAAAAAAAGAAACCGATTTCTAGGAACGGAACCTTTCCGTTTCAATACTACCCAACACTAGTTGTACACAAAATGTGTGATTCGAAAGTAATGAATTAAAATATGGTCACCACACCAGAGGGCGTATAATTCGACATTTACCAGGTAACCACAAAAGCCATTCGCCGCTAGGAGTGCCTCATAGAAATTATCGATGCAACTCTCGGTAGCTCTCTGATCATCGATCTATTTGATATTTTTTTTTTGAAATTCCATGTCGAAGCATGTGACCACAGTCCGAAGAAAAGGTGTCTCAATAGCTATTATTATTATTATGCTCCTTTAGAAAATCAATTGCTTCTTTGAAATGCCCCTAGAGGGCACGAATATTTGTTAAGCACCTGGTATAAACGTTATTCTATGACAGTGGTGCCCCTTTCGGTAGATCAAATCACCTGAAATTGCATTTTTTAGTATCGGGGGTTTAAATTGATGCTCGATTTACGATCTAAAATGTTTCGGATCATCTTTTATCGTTTTTATAGAGTTCTGGTTAGACAGGCTTTCACACACACACACACACACACACACTAAAAACGATCGGATTTCTGAACTGCTGAGGGGCTCTTAAAACTCACAGCATTTTGCCAGCACATTTTTATCTTGAAAGTCAAAATGGTGGATCTGCGACATCTTTGTTTGGATCCAAGAATGTATCATTACAAGGAAATCAAATTATTTTTTGTACAAATTTGACTCTGCCAAAATATTTTATATGTTTTTGACTATCAATCAACAGGATTGACATAAAGAGAACGACTCAAAAATAAGATACGTCCGAATTCAATAATAATCAACGACCAAAAAGTTCATAAGTTATACGATTACAGTATTGGCTCTATACCCTTCTGTTAAGTTTATTAGAGTTTCACTGTATCTTTTTTTGTGCTAGTCTGACTTTTTTCCAATCGAATAAATTTTCTTTGCTTGCTGGATCAAGAAAACTTTGGCTAAAATAACTTTTATTAGGTTTCTGAAGCAATTAGCGAAATTATTGTAATAATAATTCTTGTTTACAGTCGAATATCTTTTAGCCGGTGCTGTCTTGGGCCAGCCAGCAGAGGAAATTTATTTGATAGAAAAAAACTCTAAGTCTGACTTTGCCAAACTGAAACTTTTGTTATTATCAAAATACTGTATATAATAAAAATTATTATATAAATAATTGGTATTATAAGAATTTATATATACCTGAGCTGTCTTGGGCCAGCCAGCGGTAGAAATTTATTTCCAAAAAAAAAACGTAAGTTAGACTGTTCACTGTATATCACACGAAAAAGAGAACGACTAAGCATGTTTAAAAAACGACGTTTCCAAACCGCGATTGCCAGATGGTCCCCAGAATTCTTTTTCTCAGGGTGTTTTCTCACATGTAAAAAAAAAGTTGGAAATTTCTTCCGCAGTCGAATGCTCAATTCCTCCCCCCAACACAAAGGCCTATTTTCCCGCCGTCATCCATTTTTCACCGCACACCACCGGCGGATGACGCCCATAGAAGCCATATTTCACCTGAGATATTGAAAAATACAAAAGAATAGAGGAATCAGGGGGGGGGGACTTTGAAACTTGAGCAACACGTATTTTCTTCTGCAACAGAACAGCGCGTCACACTAGACACGTGTCTGTCCAGACGTGTGCGCCTCCTCCTGGAACCACATGACAACATCAGCGCACATTTGGAAGCAGGTGCCCTCTGGTGGCTTGATTTGACGATCTTAGCGCCACTTGCAGCCACCCACCATCATTTGCACCGCTTGATAAATCAATCTTCAAAGCGCAAGACACGCATTTTTTCTGTTCAGTGATTGCCAATCACTGAAGTGAAGATCACTACAGGAGATTATGTTCGCTTGAGCCCCCTATAAGGAGAAGGGGCGGAGTAATTATCCGCTACTTCAATTTAAGGTGAAACGCTTAAAAATAAAATAAGTTATTGAAACAAGGCATTGCAAATTGTGAATTTGCTTTGGGAAGATAGGAAAAGCTGGTTTGGTAGACAATGAAAAAGAGTTCGACCAATGAAATAGATTTCGCCAAGGCCAGTCCGCACCCCACCCTCACTTTAGTAACTCTGTGCCACCATTTAATTGAAAACTCATAGGACAGCCTCTGGAATCACCACGTACGTACGTACTCAGTCGCGAAAGAAATAGATCTTGGGATGGACAGTCAAGGTCGATGAAACAAAATTTGCCGCCCTGGATAACCGGCAAAAATAGTGCCCCTTAATCCCTCAAAACCAGTGAGCATGTGCTAGAAGAGGCCGCTGTCACAACTTGTTGGATTTAATGACTTATCGGATTATTGGATCAACTTATTGGTTCACTTATTTAAAAAGTTTAAATAAAACAAGTTTTAACAAAAGTTCCTCCAAAGGAAAATATCACCTTTCGCTGACAATACAACAAAGTTATTCAGATATAGTGGGATATATTTTCTGTCCGGTTGTCGTAGCTGAACGGTACAGCATCCGCCTTTAGTGCGGTGATCCCGGGTTCGATTCCCGGTTAGGACTCTCGTTTATTCGATCCCAGGGTACTGGTAACAATGTGCCCATCCACACATCTGATCAACGGGTTCGAGGGGAACAGAATCTCCTGTGATATTCCCTTCAGCGATTAAAAATCATCGATTGTCAGAATATGGGGGAAAATGCACCCAGAACAGA
Source organism: Melogona broelemanni (assembly GCA_033995665.1). Lineage (NCBI taxonomy): Eukaryota > Metazoa > Arthropoda > Diplopoda > Chordeumatida > Chordeumatidae > Melogona > Melogona broelemanni. Next base: position 5,978 of record JAUJYS010003725.1, on the reverse strand, counting down.
TGCCCCTTGATGCACGGCACTAAAACCGGCGCTGACATTTGAGATCACGGAGGCATGTAACTGTCCACCCACGCGGCGTCGCACACTCCATTGGAAGATGATCATCTCAGCGTCCAATAACGATTTCTACGCTTCAGATTTCGATGGCCGGCACAAATTGACCATTACTGGCGATAGCGGGGGAGGGAGAAAGAAGCGGCGAAGTAAAAAAGGGTTTTTTGGACCAACGCGCGATCTCACGTTTCTGCACACCGTGCCGAAAAGACGAACTCCATAAAGATGAACCCCGCCAAAACCGATTTTCTCTACAACCCTTTATGTGGGTTTCACGTTCGCGTTTGGCAACGACTGTAGAAACTCTATGCTCATTCTCCGAACTAAAACGTCGAAACTGCGCACTATATCAAGAAACTTGTATCCGTCAGTTAGCGTAACTTTTCCGTGGTAGTATTTTAATTGCTAAGACTATAGAGAAACATATCGCCACCTACAGGCAGAATACTAAAAATAATTTGGTATTAAAATAAAAGTGTGGGAGCACGCCGAAATCAAAGTCGAAATACTAACAAATAAACTTTCATTTATATTAAAAGACAGGTGGTAATTACCTCGTTCGAAAGGTTTTTGGTTTCCAATATTCACATAAAAAAACATTATTTTTTTAATACATAAAATGTACTTAAGAATTACGCTCATCGTAGATCTGTATCACTATGTGAATAAATATATAAAAATATTAAGATGGGAAGAATTTCCTGTAGCGATATGCGTTACAGTGACTGAAAAAAAAATGAACTAAGAGCCTTATGAAAATATCAGCCCTCAAACACTTAACAAAAAATCCCAGTTGATCTATCACCATGCATGCAATCTAATATTTAAACCCGTATACATTGGTTTACACGAAAACATAATCTGAAAATCCATATATATTCCTTAATATATTCACAGATTCATCCATTCGTCATTTAATCAAGTCACAATCTCCGATCATCCGATCAATCAATTTAGGAACGTACAGACGTCCCAATTGCATTTACAGAGTCAAATCTACTGTACCATCTCGTACATTAGTCAGCAATGCTAAGCAGTGCATAGGCGCCTACATAAAATATTAGTCAACACCTATAAATCAGCCAAAGGCGATGACAGCAATAAATGCTCACCAACGAATCTTTATTAGCGTTCTTTCGCATTCGCTGTAACTGTAGAGAGAGAGAGAGAGAACGCAACATTGTCGTCGTTGGTGAAAGGTTTGTTGAAGTGACAAATTTATGCGCATAATGTTTTCGTATTCGCCAACTGATTTATTCGTCAGCATGGAGATTTTCTTTGCTTCTAGGCGCTCGCGCGCGGACTGCTACCGCGTTTTCACACCAGGAACCGCCACCCATCAGATTTATGGTTCCGAGAAGTTATCGACTATCTCATTTTTTGGCCGATATCCAGTTTTATAGAGAGTGTACCAAACAAAAATGGAGTGAAAAATAAGCTATTTATGATGTTCGGCGTGAGAACGTGGTTGGCACTTTGCCCATCCACTTCAAACAGTAATGACGCTGATGCTCGGTGCAGAGACCGAGGTAACAAAAAACCCCAGATATTACAGCGGATAATTCGTTTCGGGGAAAAGTTGTAATTTGAATGCAAGACGTCTCTGCGATCGCCAATACTATTTATTGAAACGGGCCTGGTACCATCGATCAAACACGTATCTACAGTATGGGCGGGAAAAAAGGCACCAAAAATACATCATACCAGATCTTCGCGAAATGTTGACCAATTCACTTGAAAATAAGTACAAATGTTCGCCAACACCTTGTTTTCAAATTAGTCGAACATAGATAGTGCAGAAAAATTTTACGCGCGCAGGGAGCGCTGCACTGCGCCGCCTACAATAGTCGCGCAGTCATCTTGATAGAAATAGAAATGACAGAAGGATGACAGAATTACGATACAATTTTTACGAAAAACATAAAATTACTGTCTTAGGCGATTTTTAAACAAAACAAATTTCTTGAGAAAAATTAAACGATAATTGGTACAGAAACGATAGGAATCGTGCGGAACTTGGCGACCAAAGATTGCCTTCACTGAGGAAAGCGTGGCGTACGTTGAGAAGTTCGTTTTAAACCGAGAAAAGTGATCGCAAAGTTACAAAATTCGACGAGATATCGTGCGGCAGACTAGCATTTCGAAATTAAATGGTACAAGCGTATATAAAAATGTCCTTGAATTTCAATTTGATTAAAAAGTGTGAATGCAATAATGTTAATAGCCTTCTATAGACGGAAAATTCGCATAGCGGCTCATGCGCTTCGGCGATGGTGTTCCTGCAAAAATGGAGACACTAAAAAAAATTAAAAAATAAAATTGAGTTGTAATTACTTTAGCTATGCTTCTACAAAATTTCAAAACATTTGGTAAATATTTGCTCAATTTATAGCGAAACCTTTTTGGTGCCATTAATAGATGCGTACCTAGGTCAGGTTTTCAAGCAATCAGAGTGCGAATCATAATCTACTACGAAACTTATCAAGCTCTAGAACGGTTACTAAGGCTTACCAACTTTTTCTATATCAGATCCTCATAGTATTCTAACCTTGGCTTCATTCTAGCAAGGGATCTTCAACGTGCACCTGACATTGTACTGGCACGGGTCTCACGGTTTTATTACCATTCTGGAAAAAAACCACGCGAAAAAATTTCTTTCGTCCGAAAAATTTCGGAGGTCTCGCCCGGGAATTGAACCCGCGATCACATCCGTAATAGTCCAAATGCGCTAACCCCCTATCTCAAAATCGCAGGTGCTGTATATGCTTTTACACGTCGTAACACATTATGCTAACGCAGTTCCCACCCATTTTCTCGTTTAATTAAAACAGAAATTCATTAGTCGCCGGGGTTGTAATTGGTTTAACAACAACAAGCTGTTTCACCCATATTTTATGAGGTTCACAAATTTTAGCATTGAAATTATTATCTGTCGGCGGATGGTTGGAAGGGCGTATTTCTAGCGCAGGTGCGAGGGCTTGATTTAGCTCGACCATCGTGCGGGTAGACCACGCCCACAATATCAAAACACTTGTTTTCCAAAGGGGGCTTATTCTATGCAAATAGTACGAATACATGCAATGTGCAAAATCGGGCTTGTAGTTTGCATAGCATAAACATGGACTTAATGCGCGCGCGGAACGCAAGTAACGGATGTAGGCTTGGGGAAACAAACGCTATTAGACAAGCGCCCGATAGTTTCAATTATTTTTACACATTATATCTCGATATTAATTGCCCTGACCGAAAATCCTTTTCAAACGTCCCCCCCTTTTTCCCGATACGGGCTTAATTTAACGCATCGTCACAGCGCGACCATTCATTGGTCCGTTATGTGCAGGGTGCTGCAAAAGTGATGGCATGAAAACGTAGAAGCTCACTGAGTCAATCGGACTGATGTTAAAAAGGCGTCTCAATTATGACGAGGGAAAAAATTTTGAGGGGGAAGAAATGGCGATGGAAATAAATAAGGAAATGGCAAGTGATTCAAATTTAAATTATTAATTTAGCAATTCGTTTGCATAGGAAATAATTTCACAGTAGACTACTGAAAAAAAAGCTTGTGATGTTCATCGATGATTTAAAACTTGTTAACGATTATACTCGAATCATAAAATAATATTTGTATAATATGAAAAATGCTCGACAGTGCGGGATGAAGATTACCGAAATCCCAACACAATGCGAAATAATCAACACCCGAACGTTATATATGCAAAATAAACGTATTTTACTATATGTACTAAATTAATAACAGCACTACATGATTTTTTGGTACCGTGGATAAATAAAAACTAAATTAATTTGCATGATACGAAATTACGAAAAATAAATCAACTAAATTAAAACGCATTTTTCAAAAATCAAACAGATACTGCATTTAACAAGAAGTTTCGGTAAGTGCAGTTTTATGCGTTTTATGTTTATATTTATTAATCATCTCATCAAAATTAGAATTTTGATGATATGGTAAAATCGAAAATTACAAATAATTCCTACTCAGTTACTAAATGCTGAATTAAACTAAAACGTGAGAAAATCAACTGTTGGTTTACGATCTTAGGAGGACAAACGCCATGTGCAGCGACACGAAAGTCAGTCAGCCATGCTCCCGTCGCCCGGTTATTGCAAATTAACGGGATTTGGCTGGCGAGACTGCAAACAAGCAACAGACCGGAAGCGATTTCCTAAACTCTTTAGCGTCTGGCAAAAGTAGATTTAGAGATATAGTAGATTTACAAGGACTTGTAGGTACAGCAACAATGGATCCGTCTAACGATTTTAATCAAAGAGATGTCGCGATTCCGTGTGTAATGACGACCATATATTGAAATAGTTCCCACGACATGATAAAATTACAACCTCTACAAACACTGGGCACATGCTCCGGAACAGAGTCGATAATAAAAATTTAATGACCTCCGGGGGCTGGTCTGCCGTAAACATGCTTCAACATGGAAAAAAACCGAACAGTCTGTCGAAGTCTTGGATATAAAATAATAGTTCTACAATTAACCTAACGACGCAGAATATTATTTTAGATACAAGTTTGCAAGCCACTTTTCGCCTTTCCTTTCGGCTCAGTTCCAGAACATGCTCCCCTATTCGTTTAAGCTCAAAGACGTCTTATACTGGTCATTAAATTGAAGTGGCTATTTTTTATCAAGATCGAAAATACCTCAACATTTCAACTAAAAATACCAATTTGATAGAAGCATCCGAGATCTTGACTTATGGTGAGCACTTCAAGGGAAAGGGGGGGGGGACACGACTACACTAAGCCGTACTTGTCAAATATATGCAAAATCCGCCTATTTAATCTGTATACCCTATGTGAGTTAGCTTTCAGGATTTGCAGTTCGTCAGTCCGCACTGTTGGCTTAAAATTCGAGGCGAGATCATATTTACAACGCGCATATATGGGCTTCGCATATGCAAACATCGACGTTAGCTACTCTACAATCTATTGCGACATCCAACTTATATGATTCGCTTCCCTGGCCACCTGTTAGATCACCGACGACGAATTATTCACGCGGCAGGCGAATCAAGTAGACTGGATTGTGAATGACGCGGAGAAACCCCAATACAAGCATCACATATTGTGCGGGCCCAAATGGAGAGAGATTCCACGGTGACTTCAAGATGGATGTACACCCCCAACGAAATGAAAGACAAGCATCGTCGTCTTTGGTCGAAACTGCACTTGTGTATATAACATGCTTACCGCGCTGGCTGAATGTTGTTTTTTACCTAGCCAATCACCGAAATCTGCAATTTAAACTGCTGGTCTACAGTTTTGGCCGAATACGACAACCAGCTACTCAATGTAATAGCCCAATTACTGTTACAAATAAATATACACGTTTACAAATATGACTTTTAGAGGCGACCGCCAATAGCTGTATTTTATTTTTGGTTCAGAATAACAGTAGTGAACAGAAGGTTCTACACCTCTAAGGGCTCAAATCAGTACCTCGGATCGAATAGCAAGGGAAGCCCGAGCCAGGGATCGAACCCGGGATCGCATCACAACATGCAGATTCTCTAAAACTGAGCTACAACGACCGTACATTAACCCCATCTTTGTTCTTAACTGGTCTTTGACCCCCGCCATTGGCCCCCTCCCTAAAAGGGGCTGCTTGCGGGTATATATTGTAATTGTAACATGACCGGGACTGCGTCGAAAAGAACGATAAAATATTTACGAAAATTCGTTAAGACTCCGTTCTCTTTCTTTTTGGCGGTGCCCCGGACCATGTCCTCCTAATCGTAAAACAGTTTGGCTAAGTTACACGTTCAAGACATGAGCGACCTGAAAATACGGTGTCGAGTGGGGTGCGTAGCGACAGTCAGTCTCACCTGATTAGTCACTTCATGTTATGTTTTTGGTTAGGTAAGTCAGTTTCGCTACGCACCCCACT
>JAUJYS010003724.1:0-12745 GCA_033995665.1 Melogona broelemanni | reverse complement strand
AGATTCGCAGGAAGAGTCATACTGTTTGTTAATTTTATTATACAAACAACGTTGATACTGATACATTCCACCTGTAATCGTATGCATAAGATTCTTGTTATTTCAATAAACATCGAAAACACCAAGAAGTTGCCGTTTCCCATTCTCTTTGGTCGAGAATAACCCTACATTTTAAGGAACTATATTACTTTAAGAGTTTAAACACTATTACTATGGTACAACTTAACTTTTAAGCCTGGTTTACGCGGTTGATCATTTCACTTTTAGCTCCACTGAAATGCCATTTTGTTTTGATAAAACACAAACCGGGGTAAATATCCAGTACTTCGGTATGGTTTTTTATTGAGTGCGCCTATTGAACCCAAACAAAATTTTTATTAAATTTCCATGGAGCCAAACGCGAAATGATACCTCGTGTAACCCCTGCTATGAGCAATGCGACCATGACGTAAGATAAGAAAGATCCCATAAGACTTGATTGAAAAAATTCAATTCCCGAAATGATAGAAAATGTCGAGAAATGCACATGCAACCTAACATATATCCTTCAAGTATCACATATATCCGTTGCCTAAATTTGAAGAAATAGAAATGCAATCCGTATAGGTACTATGAATTTAAAGAAATTGAAATGCAAAATAAACATATCAAATCAATAAGCCACCATCATTCACAATAATCGGAACTTAAATGTTGAATAACGTATTTTACTCCACTGTCGGAGTTTGTTTGTTTACATTGGTTATTTATTTTTATTTTATTTTTGCTTTCTCAAATCAAATTCTACGAAACCGAAATTGAAAAGCTCAAAATTCCATTTCACATTCCGGCACATATACGCCAACAGATATTTTTTTTTAAAGGAAAACGACAAATCGGCCGCGCCGAATTCCGATCCACCTGATCGCTCTCCGACTGAACCGCATTTGTTCGATGCGTTCGGCAATGACCGCATGGTTGCACCAAGCCGGCAGATGAAGCTTTAATTCGCCGAAAAGCCTCCACGTTCATTTTCAGGGCATACTGCCATCGCACCACATCGCAATATGACCTATACACCCACAACCAGTCTATCTGCAGCGATGAATAGTCTTGCTGGCGTATCGGCGCGCGCTGCCCCGAAATGCCGACGCTAAATCACAATTATCGCGTGGCGTACGCGCGCATGCGCGTTGCGTGGCTACTACAACTACTCTGCATAATCTGCGGCACGGGCGGCAGAGAGAGCGCCAGACAATCGGGATTAGAGTGACGCGTCTATTATTATTACACTGGCCGATGAGCGTCATTGAAAGTAACAAGATTGGGGATGTAGGGAGGAACCGATGTCGTGATAACTTTCATAAGCCCTACCTCCCTATTAAGTAAACGTCCTCATTCATTCGATCGCCATTGATCAAGAGAGTAGGCTCGTCTTGGATCTTATCGACGGAAATTAAATTAAAAGTGAGGATGCGCGTCGAGATGAATGTCAAATAAATATCACAAAAAGCCTTCTAGAATAGTAATGTGTTTATTAAAATGCTTGACAGTGGGGCAAAGTTAACAGTATGAAGAAATTCAAATAAATTAAATGATTTCTTTCGAAAATATTTTTTGACAAACAATATAAAAAAAATGGAAATAAGCTCAAAAATTCAGAAAATAATTAAAAGAAATGAAATAAATTAACACTAAAAAAATACATGCGTGTTAATATTACAATAAAATTAGAAAATTTAAAACATTTTTCATTTCGAACGCGCTTACTGCACTACAAAGAAAATCAAAAATGGTTTTCTAAAAAAAAATTCTAATTCTTTGCATTATTCATACTGTAACTGATTAATCTAATTGCCCAACTATCAGGCATTTAACTACCGTAGTATAGTTGATCTTGTCTGCAAAGATGGTTCGGAAAAATCGGGTGTTCACAAATTCTACACTTGGTTCATTCGTTCATTTTGCGAGACTTCATACTCTAAGTAACAGCTTGTTTACATAGGGAAATTGTCGACTTAATTAAATGTCAAAGTGTGCGCACTTTATTTGTTGGTACTAAGTTGCATCATAGATTCGCACGAACCATTAACAAAAACGAATCTTTCTTTTCTCTACTACTGCTAGTATTTGTTAAGGAGGCTCGTCAGCGCTTTCCTTTCAATGCCTCCAGGGAAGGAGGCGACCTGGTAATTTGGAATTTGGCCTAGCCTAGGCTTCTGACCAAGGTAGGGATATTTAACGTGTGGCAGCGTACAGTCACGGGTCCCACAGGTTCACTTCTATTCCAAAAAAAGGCACATTTTCTCGCCCGAAAATAAAAAAACGGTGGTCTCAGTCGAGAATCGAACCAGCGACTCGGGCACAGAAGGCGAGAAGGCAATCCACTAAGCCACCAAAAGCAAATCTCTTACTACGTTCTTCGCGTTTACATCAACATACGGTGTGATTCTGCGAATTGTAAAAAAAAAATACAACTACAGGTAGCAGAAAGCCGTGTTCTATCGCCTGTGATCACGCGATTAATTTCCCTTTGAACTACAGTTTGTCACCAACAGAAACAAGCATTGCACGATTACATTTTAAAATGCTATACGCAAAAAAAGGAAACTTGACCATAGAGCAAGCATCGATTTTGTATTGTTTTGCTCGCAGACGTTTTAAAAATTTAGCACGCATGCAAGCGTGAGGATTTCCCATTAAAGGTAGCTGCCAGATTGTCAAACCCGTGCCAATTTTCACCTGACCCACTGCACTACATTTTAACAGGTTAGGGCGACGCACGAGCAAGGTTGGTAGAATCGCAGTAGCCCAATGACAAATCGACGGCACGTGGAACTGACCAATAAACGAGGGTGAGAAAATGACGTCACAACGTTTCGAATTTTGTGTTCGTTTAACGTTACTATGACAACCATCTGTTGACTACAACTTCGGGAAAGGCGCAAGTATTGCAAGCACAGGTCGAGTCAGAGGGTCTACAACCGAGATTTTCGCAGTTAGTTTATGAAGGTGGCGCGACGATCGTATAAATTATGAACACGACCACGCCACACGCTGGGAGGCAACCATCGAAGCACCGATTCGACGAACGATTTGACGACAGTTTTCGGCGAAATAAGCAACAAAAAAAAAATTGTGCTTGATAAGCAGTCACCGCAATGCACCAGACTGAAAGAATGACATATCAAGCAGCCGGCGCGCGCCATTTGCCAGTAGTTATTTTGCACTCGCTTTACAGGGTGAGTCAGAAAGGTAGGCCTGTCTGATAACATATTCGTCAGTACCCCGAGATCGAATAAACGAGAGCACGCGCCGGGAATCGAACCCGGGACCGTCGCACCAGTCATTGAAATACCGCCTGGGCTACGATATATTATCAAAATCGCAGCTTCGTACAGAAGTTAAATCGTGCCAAAATTTTAAATAATGCTACAAGTAATGTATGTAGTCAGAATGTGATATACGCATTTATTTACACACACCTACTAATTTATTGTAATTATTTATTATTATTATTATCATGTATTTATTATTATTATTTATAATTATTTACACGCGGCTTTTCGAAGTTATTTACACGCAAAATACAACATCACAACCACAAAACATATCGCCAAATGAACCAAAAATAGCACATTGGCAACCAGTGCTTAGAAAAAATATAATTCCACCGTCAGAGGCAGAGCTAATGAGAACCCCCGTCTGAACATAATATTCTAATGCAATTCCCTCGCGACCGTACCGGTTACCAGCGAATGTCTAGCAAAAAAATGTCGCTCCCCGCGTACGACATATTCGCCGGCAAACACAAATATCATCCGCTAATTGCGTATACGAGCCAATAATTGTTCAGCCCCGTAGATACGACAAACACACTCGCGGAGAGAGCGAGACAACCGCTCCAGTCAATGCCATCGGCCTAATCATACAAGAAACGATATTAGAGCCTGCCCAAGTGCCCATGCAGACGGTCCTTTATTGGCGGACGGGCTAAGCTTGTTACTGGCTCGCTCTCCAATTAGGTCCACGTGTACGGATAAGAACGACCAGACTAGCGTGGCGACAACCCCACACACCTTCTGAAGGCATGGTTCCATGATCGAGTCCAGCAACAAATGTATGACCTCGACAAATGAGGCGAAGGCTTTCTGGTTTCACCATGCCAAACAGTCAACAATCACAACAAATATCTATAACCCGATAGAGACGGCAAATTCTAAATCTGTTCGAAAGTCACACTTGAAAGACCTTCGTGACATGCAGTCATAAGATTTTAAAAAAACCACGATAAATACTGCTTCATAAATAATTGCATGTCAAACGCACATGGCTTGACAATAAACATATTTTCGACGGTTAAACGGAAGCAGAGCCAAAAGGAGAGAGACCTTCTCGTTCGAGCGCCATCAACGACCGGACATGTGGCAAACTTCTACATCCGTGACGCGGGTTCAATTCCCGACCGAGACCCGAACAAATATTTCCGCTATGTCTGTACGATGTAAACGTGAAATATCCCTACCTACAGTAGGTCTGAAGGCTAGACTAGGGTGGAATTATCAGGTCGCCCTCCGCCCCCAGGAGGATTTTGAGACCATTTTTTTTTTTTTTTTAATTCATGAATTTTGTATTGACAAATTTCTGCCATGCCTGTACGATGCCAGATACACGTAAAAGATCCCTACCTAAATATAAAACCAAGGATAGGTGAAATTACCAGGTAGCTCACCTGAAGAATTTTGTGACTTTTTTGTTTTTATTCTTGATCACTGTAGTGAATAACACAAAAGGAAAATATGTACCCCTCTTTTCGATATGACAATATGTGACGTTCACATTTTCACCAGTACCCCAGGATCGAATAAACGAGAGCCGGCGCCGGGAACCGAACTCGGGAGCACCCGCACAGCAATCGGAATACGAATATGTTAGTTGGGTACAGTACAAAAAACTCTAAGCGAAAGCAACGCCATCTGACGTTTACAAATTGTATTGCTCGCTGCAGACAAGATAGATCATTTTTCCCCGGAAACCGCCCCAGCCCGCAGGTGGGGCGTTGTCATTGGCAGGTTCCAAACGCGTGTTCCAACAGCGGGGCTCGATGTCGCCACGTTGGTTTATAGGCAGCTGATAGCGACAACACGTCGGCGTGGGGAAAAAGAAACCAGACTGAAACACCACGGGCCAACGATCAGGCCTAATCCGACCGACAGGTTCAATAGATTCTCGATGGAGCTTCTTTTATACTTCACAATTGACAGACGTTTCCTGGCCTTCCGTACCCGTCCAGCACCCACAAGGCCCCTCCCCCCTACGCTTCAGAGGAACAACACAAAAAACGAAGACAGGAGAAGGAGAAAAAAAAATCGCGGTCGAAGATCCACACCCGCCCACGCAAAAGTCTGGTTCGCTGCGCTACGTGTGTAAGCAAAGTTATCAAAGAAACCAGCATCAAAAGTTGTTTTTTTTCGGCGTTCCGATGCTGACAGCATGGCGCTGTCAGGGCCACCGTAGTGCGGATCTGCCGGGGGTGCAGAACACAGGGTTGTCGGGTAAAATACCAGTAAATAAATATATTTTACTTATTTTTGCCGGCAATAAATTATTAACCGAACCATGTATGCCTTTACAGGTATTACAACTTTATCGATTCAAAATTGAATGTCTCTTTTGAAAATAAATTATCAAATTACATTTTCAAAAATGACAATAGCTAACAATTCGTCGTATTCCAGTCGGTATTGCCACCGACAGAGGTACGATTGTCCTGGATTCGATTCTTGGCGCGTGATCTCGTTTTTTCGATCCAGGAATAAAGGGGAAAAAATATGAAACATGTCAACATAAACCTGTTGAGATACTGTATTATCAAGGCGCGAAAATAAAACCGAAAACTGTTCTTCTTTCAGAATAAGCAAAATGTACATGCAGTGATGCAAAATATATCGAAACTTGACAGATGGCATTAGTTTGAATGGCATAAAAATAATTTATTGAACACAATGTGCAAAGCATACATAGAGATGGAAATTTAGAAACTAAACTCAATTATTAAACACAGTAGAATTAGTTGGCAAGGAGATGGCGCTACAATCTCAACAAATAATATTTGAAAATTCTTGCGACAAAATATAATCCTACGTGTCTTATCTTATTCTTAACGTTTTCTTACCAAAATAATTTATTCACGAGTAACTTTATCTTAAAAGTCTTGTAGCAGAACAGGGTCAAGAAAATCGAATTATACTGTCTGCCCTTGGCGTGATTTTCACTATAGAAAAGCCATGGGTGCTGCTGCTACGTGGCATTTAAAAACGTCAGCCAAGGTTGATGCTGCTGAACATAAACAAAAACAAAATGTGTACAGAGCCACGCAGAGTGCGACGTATACAAATCACGAACACGAGCGTGTATAAAAAACTACGATGCCTTTGACACATAAAAAAAAAAGAAACCCAAAAAAACTTGGTCGCCCACGAATGCTTTTAAAAAAGCTGTTCGAAACAGCGCCGGTTGAGTGAACCGAAAGGTTCGCTTAATTAACTCGAAATCGGGTCTGCAGCACTGTGTCTGCGGCCACGAACCGGCACCATATACGCCTTTCCTCTCCGTTTAACCAAACTAGAAAATTACAAGTGATTAAAAGCGAAGTGGAACATTCGTAATTATAGACGTCAGTTCCGTGATGCAATAGATATAAATTAATATCGTCAATTAAATAATGTAAATATTTTTTCATCAATCTGAACACTGTCCCCCTTACATATTGCCACATCAGACTGTGCCCCTCACATATTGCCACAGCAAACACTGTGCCCCTCACATATTGCCACAGCAAACACCGTGCCCCTCACATATTGCCACAGCAAACACTGTGCCCCTCACATATTGCCATAACGAGGGGAACAAAAAATAAAAATAAACATTTTGAGACTTAAAAACAGAAAATCTGAATTTAATGCCTTGCATATTTGTCAAGTGTCTATAATTTTAGAGGTATAGAGGTTGGAGGTGGAACCACACCCATAATTAAAAATTCTTGAAGTTGCCGTTTTGACACCAGAAGTTGCCGTTTCCCTTTGGTCGAGATATATTCATCATTTTCAAGTTAAAAATTCTTACAAGAAATTTTTAAATTTTACTTTTATTTTGCGATTGACTTTACTTTTGTGATTGAGATTTGTTTTGAACCTTACCTGTGTCCATTTCATGAGACACAAATTGATTAAACTGAGTAGGTAAAATGTTAATAAAATTTAACCATTGCCGCTTGTGCTGAGATTTTTCCATCCACCCAACGCAGTAGCAAGAAAAATTGAACAATTTAGACTGTGGATAAGGCCTTCTGCCGCAACAGCTCCCCACATACGTCGCTGACTCCCGTATTCATCTTCATTCTTGACGATCAACAAACGGATGAACTCAACGACCATCTTTTTCAGCCAGCGACAAAAGTCGAATCGCTTTCGGGTTAAAAAGCCATTCGACAAACTTTTTTGTGCGCTCATTACGGCTGACGGAAAAGGTCAACAAAAGTAGATAGGGAGTCAGACGACCGCGAAAGCGAAGCGCATAAAAAAGGCGAGACACACACTCTTGCCATTAAAGACGATGACGGTGATCGAACTCCGTAGATGAAAAAATAGTCCAACGCGGACGAGCCACTGGGTTATGAAAGGCATTCTTTGCAAATTGGTTTTAGCAAAACCCACCTGATTGGCGGACAATTTAAAATTTCGATAAAATTACAAATTATTGTTCCAATTCGGTTTATAATAATAAAAAAATCAAATAAACGAGAGACGGCGCCGGGAATCGAACCAGGGACCGCCGCACCGCAGCCGGTTGAAATACCGACTGGGATACGACAAGTCGTTACCATAAATTATAGTTTTGTCACAAAATATGCGCCAGCCTAAAATACAATTTATTGCAATTAATTACTCGTGGCATTTTGTGCGATCTTCCAGCAAAACAAAATGGCTCAGAAGCATAACTTTGTAAAAAAATTTGAATAAAAAAACTACATTTTTAGGAAATAACTTTCAAAATAGCAAAACTGGGCCACACAGATCAATGTAACACATCCGTTTACATTTGTCTGTTATCCCACGTACATTCCAAGTCAAACCTACCAACAAAAATAATTGATAAAAAGTTACCGCTGCAGTGACAAGGAAAAAAGAAAATTGCAACAAGTGAACCTCAATTGAGAACAGCAACACATTAAAAAAAAAAAAATGAAAAGTTCATAATGACACGACAACAAAAAAAGCAATTTCCTACTTTATTTCGGTTTAGTTTCATTGTGAAGAGAGAAGCCAATTAGCTGCACAACAAAAATGATTGAAAGCCGGAAACGCCGTAGGGGCAAAAATGCGGTCAACTGACTCCCGAACGTTATGGAAGTTGGGCCTCGACAAAACAATAAGTCACTCGCGTAATGACCTAACTACGAAACCCGCCGTCAATAGTTCAATCTATCTCCATAGAGCAACTCGAGTTGCGTTCTATTCAAATAGGCGAACACAGAAAATGGTTCAACCAGCGTCCGCCGAAATGTGGTACTTCTAAATTTGCACGATTAGTACTAATAGTACGATTAGATTAGTACGATTAAATTTGCTTTCAAAGTGCTGGATATTGGTTACATGCCCTGCGAGTTGCGGCCATGATTGGAATCATTGATTTTATTTTCTTTGAACTCTTCAGGCGAGCACAATGGCTCCATAAATTAGGATATTAAAACTAGATACGGAATTATCTTCAAAATTGTATTTTAATTTCTTCAAATTTTCATGAATAATGACGTATCGTAAGCGTTTTTAGTCTAGTAATTCCCATCGTCAATTTAATCGTTCATTTAACCATAAATCTGACTTACGACATGGTACTTAGACTTAATTAATCCTTCTGACCTAGGTAGGGAACTCTGAAAGTGCATCTTACATTCATTGTTCATGCACGAATCACACGACTTTACTTCCATTCCGAAAAAAAGCGCGTTACTAATTTCTCTCGCCCGAAAATTTCGGAGGTCACAGACATTGCGTAGTCTGACTCGCTAACCACTATGTCACACGGCACCTCTGTGGTCTCACTGCTTCCGATTTCATATTTACCCGGATAAAACGAAAGATATGTGGATTCCACCACTGTATATATTCCTTTGTTCCCCGATACATCAATAGGAGTCTAGTATGGAAGCCGGGAAATCGAATACCTCTGGACAAATCAAACACGATATCCTGTCTGGATGCACACACGCGACAACAACCACTACAGCCAACGATCACCACCAAAAAAAAAAAAAAATACCCCGAATCTCATTTCTCATCCGGCGGTCAAATGATACGGATGTTGTCGGCTTACGTGCGCCAGATTTGCGGTCGGCTACTACGGAAAGCCGGGTATGCATTGCCAGCTTTTCTATATATGCATATAGACGTAGAGAGATATTTCTTTTTCCGCTGGATTTGGTGGAAAGACTTCTAAAGGATGATCAAAATAAGGAGACACAGAAGAAGAGTCTCAGTACAATAAAAAGAGCTCGATTCCAGGCGCAGGCTTTTTCTTGTTATGATCCTGGGGTACTTGCGAAAATGTGCCCCTCACATATTGCCACAGCAGCATGAGGGGTATAGAATCTCCTGTAGTGATATTCACTACAGTGGATCCAAGAATATAAAAAAAATGAAATTCGAGTTAAGATATAACGTAATGCAACACGTTTATAAAAATTCTTAGCGCCATTATTACTTTTTTGCCCTCTTAAAATAATAATCGACACGGTGGCACCAACACAGGCAGTCCCTACAAGAAAAAAAATTGTCAAACCAGAAGTTAATCAGACAGAGATAAATGTTAATAGAATAAACGATTTTTCCATACAGATAAAAAAAGCGTAACCAAACTTTTTCAAGAAATATTCGATAGATCGAAATACAAATTTAATAGCTATTGGTCTGGTGCTCTTATCTTGGGGATTTCGAATTGTGTTCAACGAGAACATTCCTTCAAATTGTTTACAAAGTATAAAGTTGATGACAGGTTAATGAAAAACCTATTGAAGCTATGAACAGCGAAAGAATTCTATAGAAATGAGAGTTCCAACTTTCGCTTTCGCTCGACGAACTTGTGGCAAGCCCCGGAGACGACGGTTAACTTGAATCCACCCCTCTCCCTCCCCCACACAAAACACTACAAGGGAAACTAATTTACTAACACACACAAGTGGAATAAACCCACTCGCGATTGTTGGACCGGTGAACACGGCCAAGATTTGCGCTCGGAAATTATTCTAAAAACCTTGATATGTTGACATATATCTTGTTACTTGGATAAAAATGTGGGGTGGGGTTTCTTCAACGTCGCCAGGCGGCGATACGCCCGCCTGGACACCGCTGAGGGGGGCGAGGCGTCAGACTATGTGAAGACAAGCCAACTGTAGGTCCATCCCCCTACACAGCAGGAAGGTAGACAAAACACACCTCCGTATGACAAGTGGCCCCCTAATGAACTAACAGACGACGGATGGATGAACGGACTATGTTAGCGTATTAGTTTATGACCATTTTTGTTTTCTCTTTCTTTATTGCTTTCCTGCAGGAGGTGTGATTTCGATGTCTCGCTATTTCCAGTAGCAACTACCGACCAAAAAAAAAGCACCCACAACTTTGAAATAAAATACAATTGTTGCAGCGGCAAACAATGATGCAGTACAAGGCAAAATAATTTCAGACCATAAAACCTCTACATTATAAAATCGTAAACACGTTTCTGGCCCTCCAAATTTGTCATAAAATAGACGTGGACGTTGGTCACACTGGAGACCATGCTGCCAGCGCTGCAGGTTACTCATTCAAAGTCGAGCCATGATTTATTTCGAATATCGTTGACCTTTATACGAAAAATCAATTGAGTTACGTAGAATTCGTACCACCGAAGGACGGTACACCATTCGATGAAAAAGAGCTCGACTATTGATTCTGGTTGAAGGATTTCGGAGAGACCATGTCTACATAACGGCAATCCATGCGCTGATCCAACCTATCTAAATACCAGGAATCGATATCACTGCGCATTTTATATCGAGTAACGAACGCATGCACCTATGTGTAAGTTTCTGTTCAAAATAAGTGTACAAAATGTAGCAGGGCCCCTAATCAATGCTCGATTGATTTTCTCGAACAAGCTTGCCGAAAATTGACAAGCTTCCACCTGTTCAGACGAAAAAAAACGGTCAAAACCGCAACAAACTATGACTCCCGGTGAAACAATTTTGTTAGGCTCAAATTAGCCACACCATACAAACACACAAAATACAAATTTTCCCGTTAGGTGGTGTCGCATTTTCATTGCGGAACTCTGCGGCCCGGAAACGTCACCAAAAAGTAACGGCAAGCGCCAACCCCATTCATCCGTCGATCAATCTCGCTTTCGCTAGAAAAGCTCCAGCCAGGCGATTCAAATACCGATATCCAGGGATCCACGCATACATTTTGTGAGCATAATCAATTCGGTAGAACGGCATTCGGCAAACAACAATAAACAAGCATTAATCAAATCTAAAAATTTATCTACCGACAAAAATACGAGCCAGCATGCCGAGCATATTTGATGGTGGCGATTGTACCTTTGTATTGTGTGTGGCTGGTGGGGGAAGCGAGAGACAAATCGGTCGGCACACCGGCTGTAATAATTTCGCGCGCTCTCGCATTTTCAAGTTCATTAACTCGTTGAGCGTCCGAGTGGCATGGCGGGCGAGCAGATTTATTAACAGACCACGTCAAGCGTGGTCAGCTGGCGAGTTTGCGTACTCGGCCGACTGGCCAGCGAGGTCTAACGCTCCGATCGACCAACTCGAGAGTGGATAGACCACCTCCTGAGACCTGGCCTTGTGAGCGGACATTCTCCGAGGGCGTGAGAAGCGAGCTAAAAAATAAAACCGTTCTCAATTTTAAAAAGGATGTCGCTTTTATTTCGATATTTCGGAATTATCAAAACATATCTGTAAGACCTTTAAAAAAATAGTGTCGATTACAAATTGATTGACCGGCGGTATCGGGTTCGAATCCCGGCGCAGGTTCTCGTTTGTTCGATTCCAGGGCATTGGTCACAATGTGCCTCAGCAATTCCGGGGTATTGGTCACAATGTGCACATCGCAACACGAGGGTTAGAGAATATTTGCAAATATTGACAAAGAAAAATATATTCGATCGTTAGATAAGTAAACAACAGAAAAGTTGGGACTTTTAACAGGGCTCCAAGAAACATGAAAAGTTTGTTCCAGTGTAAGAAAATTTATATCAACCAATTACAGGTAAATATATTTCTCAAAGTGTAAAGTGCATTACATTGCAAAAATACAGGCGACAGATACAGATATTAGAAATATTGGTACCAAGTATTGTCGACAGATGTCGCTATCATATTCATCCCCAAATCCTTTTCAATCAAGATTTTTTGGGATGCTGAAAGAATCAGATCACAGGAAACTGTACGCGGAATCTCAGCCACACACGATCGTCGTAAAAAAAAAGGAGTCTGCTCGCCTACGCGGCCATGCTAGATCTGTCTCTGGCAGAGGTGAACGTCTTTGGGCGTTTCTCTCTGGAGAAAGGGAGAATTGGCTGGTGTCAGAACCGTACCGCGTTTTTAAATGGAGCCGCCGTATCGTCCCCCGCAATGGGGAAGTCTCTTCAAAAAATTTTTTTGTAAATTATTGTTTGTTATGTTTTAAAATGCATACAGTTTTTTTTT
>JAUJYS010003723.1:0-12747 GCA_033995665.1 Melogona broelemanni | reverse complement strand
GGAATCGAACCCGGGACCACCCGCTTAGTAGGCTGTGACCATATCCACAGAGCCACGGGGGCCGATACCGTGAGTGTTTGATTTCTCTGTCGAATGATCTTACACGCACACTATCCATCATAACACCAAACCAAATAATTATTTTGTGAAAGTTGTGCTCAAATTTCTTCAGTTGAAGGTCAACGCTGGAACGTCAGGGAAGTCAGGGCCCGCCCCTTGGAGTTATTTTCCGTCCGGGCCCCTAATAAAGTCCGCCCCTGTGTACGCATGTGTTTCAAAGCCATAGTATGATGCATGTTACTTTTCCCCCCCGCACTGAGAAAATAATTCTGCCATCGGAAAACAAAAGCTTTGATAAACTTTCACATTTTCTTTTGACTTTCGTATATTACATTTTTACACTTACGTACTGTCGTGTATTTTATTTTCCATTTAAATGTGGACACCATTCAATTAACTGATTTTTTTCTCGTCTTTACTTTCAGTCCCGTCGTGCCACTATCCGATTTTGACTTGACCAATTTGTGTGATCCAGCTCAATCGAACACGTTGGTGGTGCCGCCGCCCATATATGGCGTCGTCGAACACGCCTGAACTTCATCACTCGATCGCGTCCCGAGCCAACAAGGTCCAGAATCTGGAAAGCATCCTGAATTCAAAATTCAATCCAACCTCCGACCCCGGTGAAGGTGCGATGACCATGCCGGTTGACCACGTCAACTCCAATTCCACGAGACGTCCCAATAGAGCGCCATCCACCTTGCCATCGGCCATGGCAGCACAGAGTTTCTACAGGACCCGCCATGAGGCGCCACCACTGACAGACTACCTTCGGTTTCCGTTACATTCACAAGGTCTAAGGAACCCCCAAACCGGACAGCATGACTCGGATCACCGTAGATTCCACTACCAACCCTGTCATCTAAGTGTCCACCACAATCGGAGAAATCAGCCGAATAACGGCTTCGCACATCAGGAGAACCTGATCGGACAAAACGACCAGGAACTCGTACAAGATGAGCCTCTCGATTTTTCCTTGGGTTCAAAATCCAAGATGGCCGTCGCAGATAACCGCTCAGCCGGAAGTGACGTTAACGACCGGACGAACGGTAGGGGAGCGGTTCCACGCTCCACGAGCAAACCGAAAAGTGCGGGCATCCTCCAGACCGCCAAGGCAACTCCGTATCCGGGCGCTACGCGGCAGCACCATCGCCACGAGGAGAGAGCTGCGACCGATAGATACGACTCTCCACCTTTGACCTCTCATAGGACGGCCGAACGAATGACGAGCCGTTCGCCCAGACGTGATGGTGCTGGACGATCGCCATCAGAGATGGACCACTCCTCCTCGGAGGACGACGACCGTCATTACGATTTCGGACCTTCCTCTCATCACCCTGGAGCAGGAAGTGCTAGCCTGCCTCGTCAGATCAAATCAGACTATCAGGACTCCAACAGAGATGACTATTTCAGTGCGGAGGAGATGGATGATGGTCGCTTATCGGATGAAGAGTACCAGAGAAGTCCGACCGCAAGTCCCTACCATAGACCAGCCGAGACCACCGGCACCCCCATGGTCAACCCGAATCAATTCCCACTAAGCATTAATCCTTACTTGATGCCCCTTGGCCCCGCGGGCTCCGCTTATATATGCGGAGGTGGACTTCCGTCCGGAAACTACCTGGCCAACAGCCCCAACGCATTCCACCCCTTAGGACCCTTAAACGACGTAGCCCCCCACCCACTGACTGAAGCAACAGCGAATGTCATGTTCGCGGGAAACATTCAGGCGCTCAATAATTATTTCGGCACACCGCAGCTACCGTTATTTACCGATATCGACAAGTACAGTGAAAATGTCCACGAACGCCGGCACAAATTACAACAAATCCATCTCAACAGGCAGAATATGCAATTGCCCGCACGCCGCGATTGCCGTCCCAGCTCGCTACCTACCGAGCACGTCAAACGCTCCTCGGTCGTGCCGCTCCTGATGACGGTTCCTCAGCTACAAATCGAGCGCAACTCCCCGGCATCACCGTCCGTCACGGTCGGCGTTTCCGATCGCAAATCGCCGCACGAGAATGGCTCATCCTCGCGGTCTTCGTCGCCTCCCACCAACCACAGCCGCCCGTCCAACGGCGACAGTGGCGCCACCACCGGCGGTCGTGACGACGAGACGGCGGAACGCACGGCCAGCGGCGCCTCGGCGCCCATCGGCACGTCCTCAGACAGTGACGTCAACCTGGAGACTGCCATGTCTGACGTCCGGATCGCCAGCAGGGATGCCCACCACGTCCACCAGCAGCAGCGCCACCGCCGGAAGAAATCTGCGTCGCTCGAGAATTACTTTAGCAACAATGAGGATGAGGCGCTCTCGCCGGATGTGTTGAACGGAAGAGGTGGTGCCCCCCCATCGCATCATTCCGCCGCCTCGAACGATGGCATGATGCCGATGCGCGGGAAGAAGCGAGGACAATCCTTGCCGGATGAGCTTAAGGATGCGGCGTACTATGAGCGGAGACGCAAGAATAACGAAGCGGCGAAGCGATCGCGGGACGCGCGGCGTGCCAAGGAGGAGGAGATTGCCGTCCGAGCTACCTTCCTGGAGCAGGAGAACTTGAAGCTGAGGGTCGAGGTGAACTCACTCAAGAGCGAAACTACCAAGTTGCGTTGTCTGCTCTACAATAGTTAATCAGTTTATAAAAAAGATTACTAGTAAGATATTACAACAGTTGATCTATTTATTTAAAAAAGATTACTTGGCGCGTAGAACGGAATAACAAACGCTTATCAAGAGAACAATTGAAGGTTTATGAGTACGAAAAAATATTCACCAACATACGATGTGCATAATTTGAATCGCCGAACCGGAACGATGAAGATGAACGAGCATTAAAGGGCACAACTTTACGGGCACGGTTTCGGTTCGGCGATTTAAAATATCCGCTCATCGTTCGTTTGTGAATTTATTTTCGTGATCACAAACTTTTAATTATACCGAAATTGAACATGGAATTAACGTAGACTAATTTATCTGTATCTTAAACTCGTTATTTAATCAGAAAAAAAATATGATGAATGGTTAGCATAACGAACTATCTTATCTCGCTAACGAATGTGGATTGATATTTTTGGAAACCTCGTCACTGGCCAATACTCTTTTTACGGTGTGGTTCATTCATGTGGTTTTCGCAAAAATTAATCCGTTCGCTAACATTTTTGTAATTGTTTTTTGTTTTATTACTATTATTTATAAATTACTATAAGGATTGGTTAGGTCGATAAAACACAAATTAGAAATATACATTTTTTTCTCGATCAGAGAGAAACAGAAACAGCAACTTCTTGGGTATATGGCATATTAGCACTAGTTTTTATAAGCACAAATTGCTGGGTAGTTAGCATAACGATTCAACAACTAATAGTAGAAAAATGAATTGATTGTGATATTTGCGAAAACCATGCCTTATTCATAATATAATGCATTGTAAATAGTATTTTGCTAATATCAACACATTCATTTTTCAGCTATAACTGTTCGATAATCATGCTAATCTGTCTTGCAGTTTTTTTTTTTTTTTTTTTTTGTTTTTTTTTTGTTAATACATGTAGATATATTTTTTAATAACAAATTGGGGTGTGCAACATTTGTATTTTTGAATTGCTGTGAGAGGCTGACCAACGTACTGACCTTAAAGTGATTCCCCTAAGCTTAAAGCTTGAATAGGGATATTTTCTGAGTGTGTCGGCTATGTGAAAATAGGACAACCCCCATCTTTGTCGTTAGCTAGCGTCCGATAACCTGTAAAACTTTTCATACGTTTAGTTTTCTTACTTTTTCTTTGTTGTGTATTGAGATGTCCACAGCTATCAATGTTGCGATTTCATCGTGATGGCGTCGATTTACCGTAGAAAACAATTTGCCTGTTGCGAAATTCAGAACACAAAAAAAAAGTTTCTTAAATGTTTTGCACCTATTTTCCTCGGTTATACGAGAGTATTGATCTACATGGCATAATTTCGTGATTGGATGATTATGACGCTAAAAATTATTGATCGCGATCTAAGTTTGTTGAAAATTAATAATCCTGTAGCACCTTTTTTAGTAACCTATATTGTTTGGTCGCTTTGTCCTCTTATTCTTATTTTAATTCAGATTTGAATTGATGTTCTATGCCAATTTGGATTGAACTTTGTGTAGCCAATTTGCGGCATTGATATAAAACGCTCAAATCAAACATTTTTTTCCTTAACATCTTTTTCTTCTCACTTTTTTTCCCCCTGAACAACTTTCCCATACATGATTTCGATTATTCGATTTTGGGGAACTGGTGAAAATATGACGTCATGCAGTGTTAAGGCACCATGATAGATATTTCATCTCCCTGTAGTGATATTTAATGTAAAATTTATTTATTTATTTTTTCCTATTGTCGCAATAACCAGTTGCCGCTATTGCTAGTTCTTCAATTATTTTTTTTGTAATGGTGGAAGAGTTGTGCATGTAAAGTACGAGTATTTGAAATGATCTCATTTTGTATATTCTTTGTGATCACGCCTACTCGTATACTTTGAAATTGCTGGCGCATATAGAATTCGGCGAAATCTTTCAGAGCTGCAATTTTCATGATGGCCTAAAACTACTTACATTATATTAAGTGTGCAATTTTTTTCTTTCTACTGCTATGAATTTTTTGCTGTATTTTTTAATTTATTTTTTGTTTTTTTGAGGTTCATGTGATGACGTACCGTATGTTTCGTAAATGTATCTCCACCAAAGTTTAGCTTAGCTATTTTACGTCTTGCTTCGAGGAACTGCCACTTTGTCTAACCAATGGTTTAAAGATCTAAACATTTTGATGCAGATTTTTAAATCGCCAAAAAAACCATAAAAACATAAAGCAACAAAAAAAATAATAAAATTAAAAAACCTAGTCAAAATGACAGTTCCATCGAAGCAAGTGAGAGAGGTCTTTCCTTTGTATATTTTTATTGTACATATGTAAATATTTTTTAATGTTTCATCCGAAATGTGGCTCGAGAATTAATTATGAAAAACTCTTTCCATTTTGTGATTTGCGAGTGTTCCATAGGGAAATTTCTGATTTTATTTTATTCCCTTGATATTAATTCGTGCCAGCTGGTGTGTTGGTTAAAATTATCTTCTGCAGCTGTGATAGTGTTGTCATTGGATAAATGCGTGTAACTTGTCATGGCCTATAGTGATACCTACTCCTTATTCCTAACTCCTTATTCAAAGTATAAACCAAAGAACACTCAAACGGAAGAAAGAGAAAATGTAATAATTTTTTTGTATAAATACGACTTAAATACTGTGTAATTTTTCTACAATAAAAATTGGTGTTGTCAATGATTATTGTTTGTCAATTATCGGTCTCATTAAAAATTCGCGATTGATCATATATTTGGAATGGACGCAGCAAAACAAATTTTTCGGTCAACTCAACTTAGTTCGGGTTTGGATATTGTTTAATTTTTTTTATATTTTTAATTCCATGTTTATTTTCCAAATATAATAGACTGATTAAGATCGATCGATAGTTCATGAAATGATCCATTTTTTGTGATAGGTTTTTTAGAACATTCGATGGTTCTCGACTTTGATGTTCGAATACTACGCATCACAAACTTTTAATCGCGAAGCGTCTCTGCTACACACGTCAGACGTGCACTTACATAGCTGAAATTCGTGAAAATAAAATTAATTTCCTGTCTTTAAAGTGGAGTTTTAAGTTTGACATTGTCGCTCTGCCTTTAGGGCCGAGGTAGTCCAGAGCAGCGCCATCTAGTGATAAAGTAGTGGCAACTTGTCAGTGCTCAGGAAGTCGTTAGCTCAGAACATATAGCAACTGCAAAGGCAGATCGATATTATATTTTTGCCAGTTTGTTACGATTCAATACCACTTCAAATATACTTTCAAACATACAGTTAGTCAGTCCTGGGACTGGTTATAACAGCATGGTGTCGTCTCTGTACCCCGACCCTCGATCCCCCGACACCTGTGTTTTACTTGGCAGAATACAGAGGTGGTTTGCCATTGCCTTCCTCCGCGCAATATCACAAGCCAATCTAACAATCGGCTGCGTTGGGAATCGAACCCATATATGTGTAGGCAATTGTTCCTGATATGTCAGGCTGCTCCACGCGGCATAGAAATTACATAAGTAGTTCCAACTTTATTCAGTGGAACCGATAACGATAACGAGACGAGCGAATAGCATAAAGAATACAGGAAATAATGCAAGTGTGCGCTTCTCCCATTGTCTGCTTCGATATTGACTTTAAAAAATAAATAGTGTTTCTAGACAATGCCCGCTTCTGAAATTGATTTTTCGATCTTTATTATAACGTCACTGAACCTTCATATATGCAGGTGTACATTTCAACAATTTGTTGAACGGATCTAGTGGGCTTTTACGAAGAGTCTCATTGCGCCACCCTTAGGGGGATTAATGCCGGTGCCTGGATGGCTCAATGCATTAAAAAAAATTACTACAGGATTTATACCACTCTTGTCGCTATGGCCATACGTGAGGGACAGGGAAGGGAAGGGGGAATGGCAGCTGGTATAGCCAGGCTGCCGGGGATCCACCCCATGGGGTGACGCCAATACCCCAGTTTCGTCGAATAAACGAGAGCCTTTCGCCAGAAATCAAACCCGTTACCGTCCTCACCGCACAGCATTACCGACTGGCCTAGACGGTCGTACATTTTTTTATGATTCCATTTGGCGCCGATGGTGGCGCTTTCAAGTAGCTGTATTTGCAGTGTCGAATTTGATGGAAAGTCAAATGTCCGGGCTAGCTTGGAACGTTATATTTGCCCTGTTATGATGGGTCCCTGTTCTAATCTTTTTGCAGGAAGAGTCACTCGAAAAGAAACTCGAAGAAATAAAAATTCTTGACCATGAAGAACGAGGATACGGCAACTTTTTCTTACTGGAATGTTTTTAATACGGCATTGCAGATAGAAAAACCTATAATACAGTATTTGCGATGGAATTAAATACATGTACAATATTGTCCGGTTATTCGAGAGCAACTTAAGTTTTTCTATCTGCAATGCCGTATTAAAAACATTCCAGTAAGAAAAAGTTGTCGTATCCTCGTTCTTCATGGTCAAGAATTTTTATTTTTTCGAGTTTCTTTTCGAGTGACTCTTCTTCCAGGTGTTCAACCCCTACATGATTTGCACTTCTCGATGTAACCCAGTCGTTAAACACTGAATTCTGGGAAGACAATCCAGAATTCGATTTCCGGCGCGCCCCCTTGCTTATTTGATCTGGGGTACTGATGAACAAGTGCCCCTCAGACTCAAAATGCCAAAAAAAAGGTTAAAAAAATTCATGATGCCACTATTGTTCAAAATATGCACCCAGTTGCAAAATGGGTTATTTTTGAGTGGACTGCACGTCTGCAATTTCCTGGTTCCCTCCAACCCCATGTGACCACCACTATAACACCACCCCTTACGTGAAAAATATACCCTCCCCTTGCCGAATTGCCCGTCGTAGGGGAATACATGTACATGCGTAGGTCTCGAGTCCAGATATTTCGTTTTCACGCTTCGACGATTCGTAATAGAAACGAGCGCCCGCCGACTGCCATTTTGTCGAATATTAGTCATTATACTGGGCTGCCGCCACCAGAGACGCGGGCGGCGGCAGCAGCAGTGGCCCCGAATGATGGAGCGCGCTCGTACGGAGAGAGGGTAACGGCTTTCTCGCGCCGGAACGGGGCGACCGACACGCCGCCTGTGGGAGCAGTTGCGGTTTCGAAACGGTCTCCTATTAACTCGGGACGAGGCGCCGGGGCTGAATCTGGGAAATTGAGTTTAGTTTCAATTTATTTTTACTCGATGCTAGCTCATTTCGAGGACTTATTCTTGCCCCCTATTCTTCCCACGGGTAACAAGTCAATTTGTGGTTCATAGCATGACTTCTTTCAAGACGAGATGTTTATTGGTTGTGTACGGTTTTTTGCATGGTTTCGTGAAATTTTCGTTTCATGGTTTCATGGTTTTCAGAAAACCGATTAAATAAAAATGAAATCAGCGTTTCAGCAAGTTCGATACACACTTTTTATCGGACTTGCGAAAACGCTGATTTTATTTTTATTTAATCAGTTTTCTCAATAATTCCACGTCTGTCTCCACGTGTATCTTATATCACTATCGTTGTGTCTTAAGGTGAATGTTTCCTTTATTAAAAGATGTTTATCTTACTTTCCGAGTTGGTAAATATTTTCGCCTCGTCGCAGAAGTTTATTCTAGATGGTGTTCGACCTACATAATATTTTCGAAGCTACTTTTTCCTCGAACTTTTCGCATTTTTACAACCTCGTTTGCTCCGATGTTCTTATATTCCATGTGTTTCTGTTATTGCTTGGCAAATGGAACTACTAGTCATGGTCGTAGTGTGGTAAATTGTCGAGACTCGAAAACTCGCCAACCGTCGTTTCTGCGCAATGGAGGTGAATGAACATTCGCGCATGGCTCGTTTTCGACATAAGAGTTGTCGTCACCCATCGTCCGCTTCCAATTGGGAACCACAACTGGAACTCACAATTGAAATTGGCTGGACTTGGGCTCTGCAATTCGTGTTGATGTACACCCTCGTGAGACCTCTCCATTGATACATGTATGTGCCGTAATGACGTGCGCACCGCAATCGAGCTCCTTGCACTTGACTACCATGCTTACAGGTCTTTTTTTTATTCCTGATCACTGTAGTGAACAGGAGGTTATGGTACCCCTCGTGTCTTGCTGTGGCAATGTGTGAGGGGCACATTCCAGTACCACAGGATCGAATAAAAGAAAGCCTGCGCCGGGAATCGAACCCGGGACCACCCGCTTAGTAGACTGTGTCACTGGGGGCCACTGGTATCCACTGAGCCACTGGGGGCCGACGATCTTATTTTCCGGAAATACCTGCGAAAATTACATTTTTGGAACCTCTAGTTGTACATGCATTATGGCCGGCTTGAAACATAACAATGAAAATGTGAATTACTTTTCACAGGTTCCAAAAATATATTTTCGCACCTAATATTAAACATTATAGGTGCACAACTGTGATGTAACCATTGGCGTTAAAAGGCATTACTGCTGACAAGACCATTGCCAACAATGAATGGAGATTTGCTATTTCACCAGCAATAAAATTGACGTAATCTAACCCAGGTTCTAAAAATAGATGCGGATTAGTTCACGGATTCACCCCAGCCAGACTAGAGTCTACGAACTCGGCCTATATTTTTTTTTTAACTCCGAATGTGGGTCGGAAAAATCGGAACAAACCTTTACCCATATTCGGCGGACATGCTAGTAAGTCGTGACAAATGTAACATCGACGGTTCTACAAAATGGCGCCGCACTCGTCACTCGTACCAAAATTCGTACGCAGGGAAGGAAATATAAATAAAGTTGTAAGACTTGGATTGACCTATTAATTGTAATCCTGGATTATGAAATGCACCGCAGACCACCACCACCATCAGTAACAACAGCAGCTCTACTTAACACTCACTCTGTGCATGCAGTGCCTTTAAGAGTATGAAGACAGTATACTGAAGATTTAAAAATAAAGGTTTAACTACAAAACGATAAAAAAAAACCAATGGTGGTGTATAAAATACACGCAGAGACAGATGTAGAATTAATTGAGAAAACTGATTTGAGAACACTGATTTTTATTTACGTTTAATCAGTTTTTCTCCATTACAAAACGATAGTTTTGCTGGGGAATTTGATAGGTGAAAAAAATACATCCTAAACAAGTTTAACGTCGGCTAGAATAGACGTTTTTGAATTTAAAATTAAACGAACGTGCAACAGGTTCCGACACAGTGCCGAAAGACGAACATAGTTTGGCGAGCTCTCCTATTAATAATAATTAATGTTTGCGATGCATTTCAAAATTACCAAAGAACAAACCTTCAACCTTCGCCAATATTCTAAATTTGAAATAAAATTAACAAAAGTGTAACATTCGTAAATCGCAGCTCTGCGGATGACGAATCACTAGATCGCCAGAAAGCACGTACAATGAACCGTGAGTGATTTTAAATATTTGTTAATTTTATTTTTGGTTTATAGTATTGACAAAAGTTAAAGGTTTGTTCTTTCGTAATTTTAAAAATAAACTGTGTTAAAAATACTGTTGTAATGTTGTTTAAAAATGAACATTAAATAATTATAATTTCACAAGAGAGACTCTGTCCAGACTCTGTTCGATTTTCTTTTTGGCGCTGTTTCGGAACATGTTCCCCATTCGTTTAATAACGTTTGGGTGGCCATTTTCTCCGGCCAGCCTGTCAACAGATAACGAATTAGGGGGTCCGCGGAGGTTTCAGCCGCTAATTCAGTTCCACTAAAAATAACGAAGGCCTCAAAGTTCGGGGACGCCTAATTCCCCCAGTTACGCAACCAATCATAACCCGTATACCACCTTTATGACGGGGATTTATAACGATGGGGGTCAAGAAAATGTAATATAAATATAAACAATCACAGGAGCTTCACACCCCACTACGTTTCGCAGCATTCGCGTACTGGTTATTAAAGAAAACCCACAACAACGACGCCAAGTGTATAGTGTATAAGACTGGTAAACGAAAACAAACATGTCGAAATCCACTTCGAAAGTGTTGGTTGGATTCTTCTGCATGATCGTGACGGTTTTCAGTCAGGTAAGTGGACAAGTTCGAAGTTGTTTCAGCTTAGGGAGCGCTTTCATTTTTGAGTTAAAGGTGGGAAGTTTCTGAAGTAGCCAAATGTGCAAGATGACGGTGAAACTTGAGTCCATCTCAACTCGATGAGCTTTCGAAATTAAGAAACTTTTCGAAGTATAACGTACCAGGTATCATCAAAGGGAAAAAACCACACCCTTTTCCGTTATTGCTGAAAAATCACACAGTGATATCAGAACTGGTGTTTTTCGTTTGTCAATTACATCATTGGAATAGTTCAAAAAAATTAACAATAAAATAAATAAAATAATAAACATAAAAAGATAATTCGTTTATTTCGATTATTTTTTCTCTGCTTAGTTTACAGACGTCTTTGAAGGTGAGCATGGCATATTTATCGCATATTTGGTGCCTTAATTGAGGATTCCTAGATGTAATTCCCCATACTATTTAAAAAATATGCTAATAAACTGGAAACGCTGCAACTCCCTATGTATAAATCTGTGTTTTGGTATATCGTAATTTATCGATTTTTCAACCGATTTATATAAAATTTGAAACTGATATGTAATACTGATTTTCTAATTATTAATAAATGCCAATATAGTTTAGTGCCATAATAAATTGCTATTTACAACATGAGTTTTGCGTGGAACGATTACGTGGGGGGACGTAATACGATTACAATTGTAATCGTCCCATCGATCTAAGTGCTTGTACAACAACAGTGTAAAACTCACTATTGCTATTTAAAGATTAAAACGTAGGTGTAAAGTACAGAGGTTTGAAAAAAAAATAATGGAAACATCTCTATAAGGTGCACAACTAGAACTGTTTCCATTATTTTGTTCAACCTCGTCATGTTGTATGTATTTTAAATGTTGTGATAAATATAGATTAAAATCTTCAAACTTTTAGTATATTCGTCGATTGGAATTAATACAATAAGTTAATATAAATAACATAGTTGTACAATCACCATATTACCAAATTATTTTTCATATCTTAGCAAGACAAATGCAAATTGGGTTCATTAAATTATTATTTATTTAATCGCAGAACCACACAAGAACTGTATATTTCCTATTCTTCAAACGCATTTCCTCTACTACAACCTAAATTAACTCGATCTTTAGAAAAAAATTATAATTGTCCTAATTACGAATAATCCAAGATTAGTAGACTTACAAGATTTAATAACCTTGCGAATAACCATGTCGTCCTGCCCGTTGCGTGATGGCAGAGGAGACGCCCGCCTTGGTTCGCTTGCTTCCCCAAAAGGGCCGCAACCTTGGCGAGCTCCGTCTCCAAGTGGAGGCCTTCGGAAGCTTTCATTACGTGACGCTGGTGACGGCCGACAGGATCTTCGCCGACGAGGCGGAAGAGTACGTCACCAACTGGCGCAGCTGCGGAATCACTAGGCTCACCAGCAACCAAACCGTCCAGGTGGGTTGGACATGCTAGCTGACGTAACTATTGGGCCACTCCAAAAATAATACCCTACATTATTTTTAAATAAATAGTTTTTCTTTTTCCAACGTGACTGATTTTTTAACAGATGATTAATGCTACTTGAGCTACTCCAAAAATAGTGCTCCACATTGTTTTTTAATTTAAATAGTGAATCATTATCCAAGATAGCTGATTTTTTTTTACAGGTGATTATTGCATTTTATGGAAGGGGATATTATGGGGAAATTGAAATTATGTATTGGAAAGATGCATTAATCGGCTGTGATATAATCAAGCATGTTGGATAAAGATTAACTATTACAAAAACAATTTGGATTAAGTATTATAAAAAATAATTGTCCAATAGCGAAACTGGTCACATGCAGAGAATTCAAATTCGAGGGATTCGAACCTCTAATGCTAGGTGCTGGGAGCGGTGGCGCGTTCCTGTAATTCCGCTGCTGGGAAGCGTACTAACCGATGGCTAATGAGCATACGGTTTCTACTTTCGTTTATTCGTTAGCCTGTGATACTGGCGTCACCCCTGAGCTTCCATTAGGGAGTCCAGAGCTTAGGGGTGGA
>JAUJYS010003722.1:0-12749 GCA_033995665.1 Melogona broelemanni | reverse complement strand
TTTAAGAAAATCGGTTAACTTTTCGCGAAGATATGCTAAGATGAATTTTGGGTGCCTTTTTTTTTGCCCACCCTGTATATTGCTCAATAACTATCATGGGGATAATGTGTTACAAAGTAGTGGCGCAATTAAAATAGAGATATGCCACCAGCGCCATCACCAGCGTATCGTCTCGTCGAAAGTAAGCCACGAAAAAACTTTAATAAGTGGTTTGTTCACGAAGTACGAAAAAAAACATGGACTTTACACAATGGTCAAAAAGGATGGACATAACCCAACAAATGCGCATGCGCGCATGTGTGATTCATTACCAATTTTTTGCAACTGTGAATCTTGAACTAAATTCTGCGAAAAACTCTGTATCATCATGATATACCCATCCAATTGTTTGCTGACTATCTACTGAAGCTTGTAGAACCACATTATGGAACAATTAAGTATTATTATATATTTTTAATGGAAATGAGTAATGGTAAATTTTCGGCCTACTAAAATGAATACCGAAAAATAATTATCGTAATAACAAAATCGTATGTCAGATACAATACTAATTTGAAAATTGAAGCGTAAAACTTATAAATCTTTTATAATGATCTAAAAGAAGAAAAATGACGATGTTTCTTTGTTGTATAACATGGTACAAACAAAACAGATGGTAGATGGGTTGTTTCTGTATTCAAAGAAAAGTGACAATGTGTGTCAATAAATGATTATACGGTGCTCGTCAAATGTTAATAGATTGACCGCGCATCATTTCTGATACAAATATATGAAATAATAAATATGAGGTTCCATTAAAATATTCAAAATCAAATCGGTGGAAACTGAAATTGCTTGTCGTATTTTTATTCCCGTTTTTTGAAAACCTCATACTCTCGCGTGCTTGGTTGAACTGCCCAGATCATCAAAGGAATTTAGCGCTGGTTTTTTATTATTATTATTGTTTGTCACAAAAACTCATCGGTATGTACCACAAGTCAAAATATGCGTAGCACTTTCAACAGTGAATTATACTATAAGACAGTTTAAAAAATGGTATCACTTACAGTTTTTTTAATCTTAATCTTTGTAGTTTGAAATCATTATCGGTACGATAATTACAAATGGAAATCGTCCTTAAACAACTGTGAAAAATAAAAGTTGTAGGTCATAGAAACCAACCGTCACAAATTAATAACGATTCTTTCGGACTTTTATACGGTTTCGTTTATTTCGTACTTTTTCCAACTTGCTGGCAAATTACAGATGTACATTTGTTAAAATTGTGTACATAGCTACCAAAAAATCATGTAAAAACATATCATGGTCAAATCTGCAAATAAAGACTTCAGTGACACTGCTAGGAACTTTACTTGTATGGAGATACTAGCGTCATCTATTGGGAATACTGTCAACTTGGCCTCGAGATGCGGTATATTCAATTTTCAGAGCAATTAAAAATCATTGATCGTGTTTTTAAAACCATTGCTTTCTCAAACTAGACAGCAATAAAGCAAGATAAGGCAAATGCGCATATAAACTTAAATAAATGAGATGATTGCGTCAAAACCTTATTACATCTATACATTACTAGAAAATGACTATATCCAACGATTTATAAACTCTGGGCATTTTTTTCTGGTCACAAAACTTTGAAGTGGGATAAGTAGAAACAGCCACCTCAACAAAAATAAATAATAAAATACATTTTGAACCGGTACAAAAAGCAAATAAATAATTTTAAAAAAAAATCTAGAGACAGATAAATTGCTCTTATATTGATCCAATGTTCATCATTGATATAATCGCGCATAAACTGTTTTGAGCAGAAAAAGCACAAATCGACGTGAGGTTCGGGAAAGCGGCTGAAAAGGAACGAGATTTCGATAAATTATGCAAAATAATAAAAGCGCATAAAATTGAAACTCAAAACGAGATAACTGAACTTCTTGACAAAATATATCCAACAAATTGTTAGGTAAGGCCACGAAGAGGAATTAAAAATCGCGATCGCGTTAACTGACGCGATCGTGCTCATGAACCGTTTCCGATCCGTGGACTCGCCTAACCATTCGTTGGATATTTTTTTTCATGTTTAACGTTTTGAATTTCAAGTGAACGCGCTTTTATCATTTTGCATAATGAATTGCAATCTTGTTCACCGACATATCGTTCAGGTGCCGCGAATTACTCTAAAATTAAAAATGAATGATTGTTAAATATAATATTGTAGTGGAAGTAAGATAAATATAATATTGTAGTGAAGTTCAAAAATATATACGAGACCGCGTGATTTGAAGACGAACGAGATCACAAACTTAATTTAGAAGAAAATAATTTTGTGAAATGAATTACACGTTTGTACGTAAATAAAACGCGTTTAATGACATGTGGAATTGTAAAAATACAAAACTACACGGTTAGTTGTGCCGTGAAACACACAGTTTTGTATTTTTACAATTCTACATGTCATTAAACGCGTTTTATTTATATCTACAAGAAAGATTTTTTTTTTTTTGTAGATGTATTTTAGATGTATGTGTGACTGATGTACATGCTATTTAGAAGAAAATAACTTTGTGAAATAATTAATAACACGTTTGACAATATTTAAAGGGTGTCCAAGGACCCTTTGCAAAGTACCAAATTGAAAAGATGAGTTAGTCTTCAACCAGAGAAGACAAGAAACGGCAACTTCTTGTGTAATATTTTTATTGTATTATCGTTGAATTCATATTACAGTTATACGATGGACTACAACTGTATGAAAATTATCTGTTGTAGTCCATCGTATAACTGTAATATGAATTCAACGATAATACAATAAAAATATTATCCAAGAAGTTGCCATTTCTTGTCTTCTCTGGTTGAAGACCAACTCATCTTTTCAACTGTTACTTCTCAACGGCTCCTACGGACACTCTTCTGAAATATTTAATTAAAAAACAGCAGTATTGCGTTTGGTCAGTTTTTTAAATTTTGTTTTGGCGGTTTCGCGCAACTGGGGGAACCAGGAATAAACACTGGTTATAGGTAATGTCATTGTACAAGATACATTTCACAATGATCGGAAGAAAGTGTTCATCGAAATTTAAAATGGAGATTGGAAAATAAAATTTGAATTTCTCATTTTGTGCGTATTTTGCTGAACCGTGATAAGTGATGAACGAGATCATGGAAAACTTTTTTCATCACTTCCCGTGAAATACAGGATTTAAATGACATTTTTTGGAAGTTAGTACAGAAAAACGTATTTTAATTGACGTGCAGTTTCATATTTAGTATCCAAAAAAGTTTCTAAAACGTAGAACGAAACATGCTCCTCTGCACCTGACGGATTAAAAATGTCTTACTATCGGACTTTTAAAATCGCTGATTTTATTTACATTTAATCAGTTTTTCTCAATTAATCCAAAAAATTGTCGTTAATATATCATTATATTTACATTTAGATGAGGTAATCGCCGCGCCGTAGCATTCTGGCGATATATTTGAAAATATGAAGCTGATTGTTTATGGGGGGGGAGCCGTTGAATAGCTTGTGGTTGAAATGGCGGGAATTATTGGTGGTGGTCGCTGGAGGGACAGGTGCGCCTTGCCTGTTGTCGGGATTTGAAGGAGGGAAGGGAGGGGACAGAGGAGAATGACAAAATGGATTTTTTTGTTTGTCATTCTGTTTCAGTAATATGCATACGTATGCGATATGCGTGCGATTAAAAATATGTATGCAATATTGATTATTTAACACGTTTCGAGAAGCGATCATCGACTGAAAATTGAAATATTTTAATTTATTTTCAGAAGTTTGGCCACCGTTGTAGTACAAGTGGGACAGAGATCGCGTCTAAGAGCGATATAATCTAGTTTTATGGTAGAGGGGGACGGCGAGAGTCGCTCCACAAAGCGGCGTTGGACATTTATTGCTCCGTCCCGATCTGCGCCAAAGAAAGAAGGTATGGACAGATGGTTCAAGTGAATGAGCCAGTAACAATCGAAGGAGAATTATAGAAAATTCGGGGTTGTTGCTCAGTCATAGCTGAATATGTCTTTTCTCGACCAGAGAGAAAATACATCCAATATTCAGCTATTGCATCTTAACGGCTCCGATATCATTTATTTTTTTAATGTTAAGTCATTAGTGTTGTCTCCGGACCCCGACCCTCGATCCCCCTCACACCTGGTGACTTCAGGGAGCAGAAGCCCCCTGCGTTTTTCTTCGCCAGTACCCCAGGCTAACGAATAAACGAAAGCCTGCTAGGGGAATCGAACACGGGACCACCCGCTCAGTACTCGATTTAGTGTTGACCCGGACGATTGACTGTGACTACAATATATATAATTGTTAAAATTCGGTCGCCAAGGAGTCACAATTAATTTCTTGTGTTATTCTTTGGTGTTGCAGGCAAGAAGAGTCATGGGATTGGTGGTCTCTAATCGGTCCGTCCAATCATCGCCCGGGAGAACCAGCTAGTGGCACCACGAACAATCGGTAAGTCAACCAACTTCTTTATTCTTGTTCGCTTTTAATGAATGCTTTTGCACGCGCACGCGCATGATATTTCCCCCGCTTTGTGTATTGCTGCTTTCGCTTCTTGTTTGTGACGGTCAATGTTGAACAACTCAAGCGCATGTTCGGTTTAAAACGGTTATCAAGGGGTATAATACCATCGGGCAACTAACAGGATTTCATTGGAGAAAATATGAATAATAAAAGCATGAATTTATTTTTTGCGGTCTCATTTTGGGAGTTGCGCATTGCAGGTTTGCTACGGTGTTGCAATTCCGCTTGATATTCAGTGGTGGAGAGAGAGAGATCACAGTCTTGGGAGGGAGGGGTGAGGTCGGTTTCTCTTCCACCCACTCCACCCCCACCCTCATTCCTTCCCCGTGCGAGAGGAAGTCCCAGTTGGCTCTGAGCCAGCGCGAGCAACGACCGCGTAATGTGAGCGCCAGTCATGTGGTGGTTGTGGGATGACGCAACGCGAAGGCTGTTGGCGCGCGCGCTGCCCGGGGGGGGGGCGACAGGGAGAGGGAGCCGGTGGCTTTCTCTCGGCCTGGACTAGTAGTAGTAGTGAATGGCGCCGGGCATGCGCTGTTTGGGGCCAAACGAGAGAATGGAGAACGCGTTGATCGTGGCGCGCGCGCGCACGACTGTTAAATTGGCTCTTTCGGTCGGTCAGGCCAACTCGGATGCCCTATTGATCTAATGCGTGGCAAGTTCACACGGAGGTGGTGTTTTTCATCAGTGTCAGGAGCAAGGGATGTGCTGCTGATGCTGGCTGCCAACCACGATTTTTTCCTCTTTTTTTTTGTTCGCTGGCGTGCGTGCGAGGCTTCTTGCTTCAGGAGCTCTGGTATCGCCATGCGTGAATACTGTGTACAAACAGGGTTTTACACTTAATTATTTTTTTAAAACATCCCTTGAAGACATTGGCAATTTTACTGTTTAAAATGCACCCACTTGTCGCTTGGGCGTTATCTCTGGGGGCGTCTAACACGATATTACGCTATAATACACACAAAAGTGGTAATATAAAGAATTTGTATCGCAGGACCGTGCAGGATGAACGAGATCACGAATGTATACTTTACAAATTTGATGCACCCTCATATATCGCCAAAGCGACAGGAGGGTGCAAAAACAAACTCGCGACAGACGACACAATAATAATCATGTACTGATATTACGTTGTATCATTTTCTTTGTTTCTGTCGTTGAATGAATAAAAAAATAATAATAAAATAAAAAGCCGTCTTCGTTACCGGTAGTGTATATACGGTTTTTTTTACTTGACATGGGAACATGACCACTGCCATCGACATAAGAGGCCATTGGGGGGATACTCCCTTCTCATCTCCAAACAGGCGGCATCTTTTCTTCTCCATCTTCAATGCGAATGTACAACTCGTGTCTACCCTCCCCATTGCCTCCCTTGTCATTCACACTCAAGAAGTCATGTATTTAGGAAAGTAAATCTATTTAAATATTAATGACAGTACCAAAATATATTTTAGCAAATATTAAACGATATGAACGGGTAGAGGCGAAAATGTCATAATATAATGCTTAAATTGTCTTGTGTCGGATAAATAAAAAAGAGATATAATTGATGACAAGTTTTGTTTTTTTAATTTTTAAGGCATGTAATAAGGGAATCATTTCACAGTAACTAAGAAGGTACGCCGCCTAACTGGAGGTTTAGACGGCAGTCCCCAAACCTCTTATGTCGATGGCAGTGACATGACCCACCCCGGGTCATGTACGTGCTCGTGTTACTTTCTCAGGTGATCTAAATGATGACATTGAGAGCGCGGATGCCTGCGTACCGATTTCTCGTGGCTGAGGTCGATTTTTAAACTGGGTCAGCTTCGTCACGGACTAGAGACGAGCACTCACTTTTTTCGTCGTGCTTCATGGAAACGTACGTAGCCATTGTGATCGACTCTTTCCTGTTTGTTTATGCTGCGACTATGGTGGTTGTTGTACGTATGCGTACGCGCGTGTGCTGGACACTTGTTTACACGGTGTCGACATCTGTATTCGTGGCAACGACAACACTGGCGCAGCAGCCTCATCACCCGAACGGAGCACCGACGACACGTGTGTGCCCACGTCACGCAGGCGGGTCACGGGTCGGGATGTGATCCTGTGAATGCCATGAAAGTGATGTGGGTTTTATATGGAGAGGGGGGGGGAGGAACTCATAATCGTTTTTTTTAAACCAAGTTAGACGTATTAAATGTCTCATATTCTCATGGAAAGGCGTAACAAAATGTCGGGTTTTTTGAAATAAAATATTGATTAAACTTAAAAGCTAAATGCATCACAATGTGGTCACAACAACATTGTGGTTTATTTTAGGGTTGTATTTTCCGAGAATTTCGGGATAACCAATGCGAGTGCATAGAAATTTTTTTTTTATTTTTTTATTGACTATAAAATTAACTTGTTTGCTGAATTCCTGAATCCCTTGACTGGCAAATGGGTCAAAATGAAGCGGTTGGTGGAATGAGTGTGCCTCGCCAACAACGCGAATTCGATGAGCAACACGTGTTCCAGAACGACTGTAAAAAGCCCCAACCAAGGCGCGCACAGGCGATATAGATTGACGATATATACGACCGAGTCAATAGCTCGCATTCCAATTCGCCCGCTCGTGCTCGCTCCTTCCACGTGTCGATAGGGGGGGGGGGGAGTAGGAGGATAGGTTAGGTAGGGAGAGAGAGAGGTTGGCGCGGTCGTGAGCACGTGCGCGCGCGCGCGTGCAGGTGCCTTCGATCGGAGCGATTAATTATTCAGCGTGCGTGGCAACCTATGCATGCACGTGTGTAGTCTTGCTTCAGCACGCCGCCAGCAACACGATTGGCACTTTGCCACTTTTAAATAAGGCCAAGTTTCTAATCCCGTGTTTTTACTGCTCGTGTGCCGTGAAAGCGAACTTGATGTTTGTGAAATCCACCGCTTCCCCCCCCCCCTCCCACTCCCCTGCTTCGTCAATACAAATATCGATACTGCTCGTCGTAGTCCAGTCGATATGACGACCGATGGTGTGTCGTCGCCTTGTCCTGAGTTCGATTCCCGGCGCTTGCTCACTTATTCATTGGCTCCCTGCATTCATTTGAGGGCGACGTTAACGAGTTAACGTTAGTTAGCGTTTAAGCACACAACCAACGGCCGGCCTGCATTATCCATCTGCGCTCTCTCTAGGTATTAGCCGTGTCACCCGTTACATGTTGCATGGATTTGCCTGGCCATCACTGTGTAGCCCACACTTCACAAGTCGATACGGCTACCGTAGTAAGTCCACTATACACGACTGTACACCCTCTATGCCTCAGTATGACAGTACACGCCTCATTTGTGCTGGCTTGAAAATTGCCTCTCCTCCCCAATACTTTTCTATTCGCCTCTCGCTATTTGCTATGTGCTCGCCTTGCCAGCAGCTGCATACAGTAGATGTGTATTGCGGAGTTTTGTGTGCAGGCCGAGCTTCTCCCTCTGGCGAGTCAACAACAACTGGGGACGCCGAAAACGA
Organism: Melogona broelemanni; assembly: GCA_033995665.1. Lineage (NCBI taxonomy): Eukaryota > Metazoa > Arthropoda > Diplopoda > Chordeumatida > Chordeumatidae > Melogona > Melogona broelemanni. The sequence continues at coordinate 4,734 of JAUJYS010003722.1, read as the reverse complement.
AAAAGAAATGACGGTAATAAATGTGGATGAAAAATACTGCAGTCTTGCCTGCTCTCATCGCCTATTTTTATGTACGCGTCGCATCCACCAACAGATAGATAGATAGATAGATAGTAACAACAGTAGATAGGCACTCACTCGTACGTGGGCTTGGACGTGTACTCGGTGTGTGGGCCGGGGTCTGTGCGTTTTGTGCCAGGCTTGTACAGCTATCGTACATGAATATATTTGCGATAAGCCGTTCTGCATATTCGTCTTTAGAAATACACGACTCCACCCATGCCTACGTTTTGCATTCGTTTTTGCGAGTGGAACAAATCGAGCGTACTGGGTTGGGGGAAAAACTTCATTGAGACGTTTGTAGCGTTGGCGGGAAAAAAACTGATTTTTCATGTAGGACACGCGATGGTGTCAATTTAGAGAACAAAATTTATTTGAGGCACCCCAAAATGTCAGTTATTAATTTTTATAGTTTCTGTTATGTTTTTCTTTTTCTTCTTCAAACGTAAAATGTTTAAATTGGCATTTACATGTACCCAGTATTCGTGTGTGTGTGTTGGGTCCCAGTATTCCGCTTTTTGCCAGCTCAATCAATAGGTTGCTCGTATCAGTGGATAGTGAAGGTCGACACCAGTGGTGGATGAATGAGCTTGATCAGTAGCTGTCGTACGAGACTTGTTTCGTACCGATTTCATCTTTTTTTTTTGTTCGCCCCAGATTGGTCGATGAAACGGTCGTGCTGTCCGACTGACCTCTCTTTGGGCTCAAACCTTGTGGTCAATGACATAAGAGTGGCAACGAACGGGGCGCTTGTCTTGTCAGCACCCAGCACGATGCCCGGCTGCTGTTGTGCATGTCTCGATATCAATTTCGTGATTTTTAAACATTTATTTCTACCACCTCATTTTCACTGTTTGAGTATGATTTTTATATATCACGATAGTGCTAATAACTGCAGGATCACTACCCCTCGTGTCGCTATGGCGATAGGTGGGGGGCAGGGAAGGGATGGGATATGGCAGCTGATATAGCCAGGCTGCAGGATCCACCCTTTCGTTCTGGACTCCCTAATGGAAGCTAAGGGGTGACACCAGTATCCCAGGATCGTCGAATAAACGAGAGCCTGCGCCGGGAATCGAACCCGGGACAATCGGCACCGCAGTCGGAAGCATTATCGACTGGACTAGACGGCCGCAGCAGTTTGAATTGAATTAGCTTGAGACAATGTTTCGACATTGTCCGTTGCCATACGTTCGAATTTGAAATGGTTTTCTTGGCTTTTCGATTGAATTGATGGCACGTGACGGGACACATCGTTTTTTTGAAATATTTTCTGAACATGACTGACCAATCGCGAGTGTCGAGCTTTCTCATTCGTCGACTAGGGTATGACGTCATGTGGCATGGTGGATGGCAAACAAAAGCGTCTTGCCAGTGGCGCACCCATTGGTTCTACCTGCGTGCCATTTTTTCGTTCCACTTTGGTGACGACACATTCTTTTTGGCACGCGCCACTTGTTCCAGCTTCAGGATTGGCACATGCTCATTGACAACACGCGCGTGCACGTGCCCAACGCCTTTGTCTTCATATTAGCTGTCAGGCAAATCGGTTCGCATTACCCCTCAAATCAGATCTCGGTGACGATAATCTTGTTTATAATGAGGGTATTTTTTTCAACAAATTAACGATCGCAAATCGTATAGGAGGCGCACTTTTCGTCGAATCAGTGGTTGCGTTTTCCGCGGTGACATCTTGTACAATGGGAGTTAATCGCTTTCGACTGACGGCGACCAATTTTTGAATTTCACTCTAGATTAAAAAAAAATTATACCATTGACTTGCCTTCGATATTTGTACATACCGATGGCTCAGTGGGTATGGCAACATCCTACAGTGCGGACGGTCCCGGGGTCCGATTCCCCTAGCAGGCTCTCGTTTATTCACGTTATTTCTCGTTTCGTCACCCCTTCCCTTCCTGCACTTGGGAGTAGTCCAGAGCTCAGGGGTGGATCCTGCAGTCTGGCTATTCCAGCTATACCAGCTGCCATTCCCCATCCCTTCCCTGCCCCTCGCGTATCGCCATAGCGACACGAGGGGTAAAAATCCTGTAGTGCAGTACAGGATATTTGTGAGAGAAAAAATATATATTCCGCTCCTGTCCTTAGAACATAAGGAGTCGTCGAGCGAGTCGATTATTCTTTTATTTATTGGATGCAAAAAAGCTAATGATTGTGCATGCAGCGTGTCACTAAGTCAACCACCACGTAGAAATGGATCGTGCAACTGATCTTGGCTCTGATATCGGTTCGATCGCTTTTGCACAGGTGTCATCACGCAAACACCACGACGGCTACTTTTTTACCCATTGATTGTGCCTGTGTGTTCGTTCTCCTGTCCTCTGCTAGAGGGTGGCTGGCGATGACTTGGTCCCGGGGAGGAGGCGGGGACTCACTCGGACGTACGAACGGAGGATCTCTACTCGGTAATTAATACGCAAACGACTGTGGTCCACCAACCATGTTAATAACAGTCTTGTGCTCTTTTGTACCGCTATTGAAACCGCCCTCGCTTGTTTTTGGTGCCCTGGTGCTAGGGGGTGGTTGGGGGGGTGAGTGGGTGGCGAAGCACGCAGTGATGGGTTCACCATAGAAACCGGGTTCGGCTCAGGCCGTTCACAACAACGCTGCTAGTAGAGGGAAGGAGAAAAAAAAATACACGAGTTCTTCACATTCTATTCACTCCGTTGTCCCACCTCCACCCCACCCTTCTCCCTCTCTTTTTATCCGAACCTATTGATCAGGCCGTCTTCCCTCATCACATACACATCCTTTCCTGAAATGCCGATTCGCTTTTTTTTCTTCCTACATGGCGTTTTTCCTTTTAACCATTTATTAATATCGATTTTTTGCCCTTCGCTGTTTGCCATGTCAGGCTATCTCCCGGTGGTGTTACTTGAGTGCGACTCGGGGACGCATGACGATTGGTTTCCTCGTGTGTATTTGTCCTGTTCGCCGTGCGGAACTGGAGTCGGTGTGGTGTGACTTCAATCAGGTGACTGATCGACGCCGTAGCAGTATGGCAATTGAATAAATTCCATGTCTGCTCCGGCGCTGACGAACAAGATCAACTGGACAGCCAAATGTGATCATTACAATTACAATATATACCTGCGACCAGCCCCTTTTTAGGAGGGGGGGGGGCAATGGGCGGGGGTCTGTTATATTTGTTCCACTGGCGAAACACTCTTGGAAAATAGGAATCATTACTCGTACTCGTCTCTTACAGCGACGTGTATTTTGATTTTAAAATAGCTGGATTCGATTTCTTTTTTTTTTTACAATTTCGTGTCGAAACACGTGGCGGCAGTCCAACCCGAAGGTCTCACCAACCGCTGGCCCACGTGACCACACACGCTTTTATTTAACTCCAAAAACATGGGTGAAAAACATAAAACGAAGGCCGGATTCGATTAGTGGGGTTCGATAAGCCCGAAAGAGTGTAAGAAAACGTCGTAATTAAATGTGAAGCACGGCCAAATTTCCATCTAGCCTTTCTTTCTTCTTGTGCGCCCTCTCTTGCCAAGAAGCTCCCCCGTCTGTCGTTTTCAGCGCTTCTCCGCAACTCACGACGGGACAACTGACCTCCTCCGGTCCGTCATGCATTTAATGCACACATTTCTTTTCCTCTAACTCTGCGTGGATACGTCCAAATATCCATTCAAATCGTTTTTATTTCTTTTCCTCCCTCCGAATCGGAAAAAGTAAGTGGTGGCCATCGGGTGCGCTTGATAAACACGTGTGCGTGGATTCGTCTTTAAATTGATCTGGAGGGCGAGTGCCACACGCTAGCGGCCCTCTTTTTGTCCAGCCTTGCCACTCCGCATCACTTCCAGTCCACATACCATTCATCCCAGTTATTATTGGTCGCTCCCCCTCGCTCGCTTTTTTTCTTCTTTTAATGCCAGGCCGCCGCACACAGAAAAAGTTCCGCATTTTTTTTCTCCTACTCACTCTCTCTCTCTCTCTCTCTCTTCTTCTTCGTCCGCGAGGTACATAATAAATAAGGTGGGAGGAATTAGGGGACGAACGCTTTTTCCTCGCGTGTGTACTGCGGGTGTGTATAGCGTGTGCCTGGCCGCCCGTTGGTGAAGGGTGGGGTGGCCATGCCACCGATGCGGGGGTAGTGTCGTGGGAGCACTGTGGGGGTAGCTACACCAGCGTGAGGTGGTTAGCCATGTTGAAAGAGGAGTCAGGCTGCTCGAAGCCAGGCCACGGCGTGCCCATCACCACCACACACTCACTAATCCTAACCAAACCAACACCTCGCCTAGGTGTTGGTGGCTCATTCTCTTGGAGATGGAATCCACACGTTATAATGTAAAATTGAGCACGAACTCGCGTTGGGATGTGGATGGCATTCGTTTCGCGTGTTGGAAGCGCACCAGCCGTAGTTAACCGGAGGCTGGGCCCGAGTGCCCACATGGACAACGGTTCTGTAGCGCGAACGGCGAGACGCATCCATCGCGGTTGTCCTTACCCACGCGCGCAAAAAAGGAGAATTCGGTTGCCATGACGACGGCCCGATGTTCGCCGGAGAATCGCGTTGCCCGGGAGACGGGGCGGCGTTTTAAACTCGACTCTCATCTCTTGCCATCATCCCCCCTTCCCCTCCTCAACTCCTCAACGCCCGTCTTGCCTGTTTTTGTCTCTACCGCGCGCGCTGGCTCTTACCCC
>JAUJYS010003721.1:0-12752 GCA_033995665.1 Melogona broelemanni | reverse complement strand
GCCTGCGCCGGGAATCGAACCCGGGACCGTTGGCTTCGTAGCATGTCCCCATACCCACTGAGCCACCGGTTCGTACCCTTCTCTACCTACTTTTTAAAATTAAATTCATTCATTAATTAAATTCTTATTTCTAAAATTTAATCAACACAAAAGTAAGTAATGTATGTTGTAAAATACATTTCTTTCAAAACACGGTACCTTATATCGAATGAACTATTACCTCAACAAATGATAAAAAATTGTATTGAATTATTTTCATTAATAATTATTTATTTATTATTATATACTAGTTAGTAAACAATTTACCACACTTTCTGAACTCGAGTTATCGTTATGCAGCAAAATTAATTACCATGTAATGTTTTGATTTTTTTGGAAAGTAAGAAAAATATTTGCAAGCGAATTTTGTTTTTATTTAGAAACAACACATTCTGTAATAAAAACAAAACATTTAATATGAAAACACGAAATTGAAACACATTGTTATTGCGCTAATTCACCTTTCCCATACTCTCTCGGAGATAACATAACATAAAATTCTGTTTTCTCTTTCAATTTAGAAATTTAAATTTTTTAATTTAAGATTGAATTACATTAGACATTTATATTTTCTTCTATTTTCGAATTGTTTTGTATTTGAAAATGATTTTGTTATCCTCCTTGAAATTTTTCGCGTTTTACGCGTAGCTTTTCTTTTCAATTTTTTTTCTTCTGTGATCGGCCAGACACGGTTTCGAACCCACACCTGAATGATTGAAGTCAATCGCATTTTAGGAATTTTAGAACTATCCCTGTTCCAGCTTGCAGTAAGCACTCTGTGTTGGTCGCCAGCTGAGCTCGGCGAGCCATTCGTTCCGCTCCGCAGTAGCTTTCAAAATTCTATGACGCACAAACACTGATTACATTATGTTAAATAGCGCCGAACATTTCAATTAATCCGCTGGACGGCGCTACGAATCTGAGGGGAAAATGCCAAGTTAAAACGCCAGGGCTTTCCGAATGCTATACGCAACCCAGCAACCGATTGACATTTACACTCATGTAACACACAATTTACAGTTTGCAACGTGATTGGAATTGGCTTGAAGCGCCAGAGCATTCGGGTTGAAGTTGTAGCGTTGGAAGTAATATAAAAGTTCCAATAGCATAACGCACCACACCAGAGTACGGATATAGTTGTTTTGTGTGAACGGAGCATTAGTCGACATTCGACAGTACAAGCGAAAGAGCGCTCGACTTTTTTTGTCAGTCGCTCGGTTTGCATCAGAGGAGGAAGATCGTGTATTTCGGGCAGCTCCTTGAAACTTGTGCGGCAAAATGGCGGACGAAAAGAAAGGACAGGTGACCCAGGAGTTTTACATGCCGCCGCCCCAGCTCGGCAAATGGGAAGGATTCAAGGTCTTTTTTTACAACTCGGAGCGGGGCGAGGTGATGGGCAGAACCGGGGGTAGCTGGGGTAAGTACCTTGCGAAACCATTTTTGTTGTACCCAACCAGTCATCCACTACCGTAGGAGTCCGCTAGAGTTGGGGCGCGTTAACTTTATCTCACCAATCATACATGCCCAACACTGTTGTGCTCTGAACCTATGAACGCACCATGCTCTCAGCCTAGTCATGTTTGCCTCGTCTTTGAGGGAAAAAAGGGTGTCGGCCGATTCTGCTGCCCTGTTGCCATGACCACATATCGGTTCGGACTTGCTAGATTCACGTATAGCAAAAGCTCGCAGACTGTAGCGCCGCCTAGTCTATTTTCTTATCTCGCCCGGAGGTTATTAAAGAAAAATTATCTTTCTGCGTTCACCCGAATTGATGTGTTCGTAGCTTGCCCCATTTCTCTGCAGCGATGCGGAGACTTGACCGAATCGATGTCTCAGGGGTTTTGCGCATTAAAATTCCCGAAATTGCTCCGAAAATCGACGCATTCTGTTTGGGCGGATTGTAAAGCCAAACAGATTGTCATTTGTTTCGTTGCGTTTGCAGTCATTTTCCGAGAATTTTGGTGGTTTTTCTGTTCGTGTTTCGTTGAAGGCCATTGGGGGAACTGCATTAAGCCAGGAGGCAGTGGTTTTCAAACAGTGGAACGCTCGGTTGTTTCTGGGGAAATCTCATTAAAGTAGACAGAATATATAAAGCATCTCTTATTTAATAAAGTTAAGAAAATGCAGTGTGAATAATACCTAAAAGGCGTAGTTGAGCTGAACAAATGTAAAAAAGCGTTACCAGTGGTTCCCAAACGTTGGTTAGGGGGCACCTACTTTATACGTTGTTTAGAAAATTCGTATCACTTGGGCTATGTTCAGAGTACTTTACGCTCAAAATTACAGAGAATGTATGAAAATTGTCAGAATTATCACATGCTTATCAGCTTTAATTAAAAAAAAAAATTTAAATCACCGTAGCGCCTAGTTTTAGAGGGATTGCGTGTTATGGACACTTATCTCCGTGAATGTTTTGGTATATTTTATGAGCGCTGCAATTTTTGAAATAATTCGTTAACATTTCATGAAATCGTTGGATAAACTAAGAGCTCCAGAATAGGCGACGACAGAATTGAATAAGTTGTGTGTATATTTGAGAAAAAAAAAATAACGCACGAGATAAAGAACTCGTTTTATCTCAATAGGATAAAGCGCACACCCACAAGCATGCAGTGTTCATAGTTTTTTGAAAATGTTGGTTAAACTATGGCCAATTTGTATTAACCATTTACATCGTAATCTGCCTTTGCTTGTGGGTGAGACTCTATCGGGGTGCATTTCACAGTAACTGATTCGCAACTACCCAAATTGTAATGTTTTACAGAAGGAGACTGCTCTGAGGTGCCCTATAGCTTAGTGATTAACGCCTTCGCCTGTAAGTTGGCAGGTATACGTTAAAGATCCCTATCTAGGTCAGCAGCCTAGGCTAGGCCAATTTATCAGGTCGCCCCCATGGGGAGGGGTACTACAGGTAATTTAGTGGCAGTAAATTTCGTAGTAGTGGTGAAAATAGGACACCCTCGTCCTTGATTTGACCCCGCCATAGGCTCCTCCGAGGCTGCTTGCTTGGTACACGTTCTAACTGAAATTGTAATCTCGGGACTGTAGCAGACTGTTGAATTTTGCGCTTGCTGAACAATGGTTTGTGAATCTCGGGACTTTTTCTACGTAAATGTGTAACCTTTACACGATACGTTGCTATATGCATAAATCATGAACATGAAAAAACGAACGGAAAAAATTCCGACTTCACAACAGATATAAAAGATTTCATATATAAAAGTTCAGTTCTATATAGACTCTTTCATTAAAATTTTTGTGGGTTTTGCAGATTGGCAAAATACTGGCGCGCCATCATACGGATAAATTACAATTTCATCCTCAAAAGACCCCCTTTTTGGTGGAAATGTGGTTTAACGCCACGGTCTTTGGGCGTGGTATGTATCACGCCGCCATTTCATCTGGTTTTTCTATAAGCGAACGTTCTTTCCCCACCCGATGGAGGGGGGCGTTTCGTTTTTCGTATTCGTCGTTGGATCGATAGTGCCGGCGGTCGCGTGCGAATCTAGCTGGTGGCAAGCCGCCCCCCACGTTCGATTACCTTCCAAATTTCTCCCCATGGAAAAATGGAACGGTTATGTTTGGCCGCCGCCGGGGAGATTTGATATTTCTAGTTTGGCCTAGTTGAGAAACAGTCGAGAGTTGTATTCCGAGGAGAAATCGTCGACGTTCTGCCGTGACCTTTCGATTCAGGAAAAGTCTGATCAGAATTACCCCTACTATCTGAAATTTGTTGAGAATTGAGCTAGGGATAGTTATTCACATTGCCAAAATTCAAATTACAAGTACAATTTTTTGGTTCATTTCGTTGGAACGTTTGGTGCGCCGTTTTAACACCGCTGCACTAGAGTGTCTGGGACAAAATAAGTGTTTTTCCTTTCTGTCAATTTGATTGGTCAATTCCTGTCCCACCAAGCTCTAAAAATATTCTCTCAGTATTCCGATAACCTATTTTGGTTACTACTTGGTTGCATTTATTTTGACGATGGACGAGAAATAAAAACCAGTTTCTTTTTTATGTTTCGTCATTTAATTGGCGATTCACAGCGCGATTATTGAATGTTTTTCGGTGAAATCGCCTGCTACCTTTCGAAGTAAAATTTTCTCAGTGTGTTCCTGTTTCACTCTTGCCCAGCTGAATTTCTACCCGACATTCTACCAGAGTTCTTACATTCGCACATCTCAAAATGTCCTAGAGTATTTCGCATGTGCTGTTGCGGGTGCGTTTTGCTTTCGGTCACGCCACCTGCGTTTCAGAACGGAGTCTACTGTCTCGAAGGCCCAATGTGCCCCCAATCTCAATCACAATTCACATATATTCAGCAGGCTCAAACAAGATAGATTGTCGATATGGATATAACGTGTTAACTGGATTTCCCAGCATCAAATAAACCAGCAGAGAAAAGAAAATGTATAAATTTAAAAATATATTTATGAACCACTGATGTACGCTTTCAATTTGCTTCCATGCTTTTAAAAGCGCGTTTGAATAACTATTTCGAGATTATTTTTTTCTTTATTCAGAGTCACTGTAGTGAATATCACTGCAAGAGGTTCTGTACCATTCTTAGGGTTCGAGCTTTATAGTACAGCATACATTATTGTCAGTACCCCGGGATTGAATAAACGAGTGTCCGCGCCTTGAATCGAACCCGGGACCGGCGCATGATGAAGTCTTACAGTTGACCTTATTGTAGTCGCGTTACTAAGACTCTTAATTTAATCGTATGCGTGATTAAATCACCTTTTGGTAGTGGTTTGCCAACTGCGTCTGATTCGAATCCGGTTTTAGGGCGCGGATCAAAGTCTCTCCACCAATGGGGACTAGGCCGGGTTTGGAGAACAGCTAATTGTGACCCACCCGACAAGTGGAAGTAGAGGAGGCCCCCGCTGGGAACTTGCGAATCTGTTGACGTTTTTAATTATTTAGAATTTTGGCCGGACTGGGTTGGATCAATCACGACTTCGGGTGATTTATGTGTGATATAAGTCCACGAGGAATAAAACTGCATTTTTTTTTGGTGCAAAGTACAGTCAGTCATTTTCCGAACCCTGGTGACCATACGAATATAAATTAGTCATGTTTCCGATCGCGCACTGCCTCCCAGTTGTAGTAGGCATATCCTGAGCTATTCATGACTGCATTAATTTTTTTGGCAATCGATGATCGTCGTTACTGAAGTGAATAAATATAACAGGAGATGCTGTAGCCTAAATCTCCTAAGTACAATTAAATTGAAAAGGAGATGCTGTACCCCCGTGAAGGGACACATTTCACTGGATTGAATTACGCAAAGCCGAACTTGATGCATGATTATCACTTTTTTGCCTGCCCTCTACTTTTTCTATCATAATATTTTTTCCAAATGGCTATTTTCATTGCAATGAAAATTACTTATAGGTTGCATCCCCTTCAAGGTACGATCTTTTAAGCTATCATTCCATCCAAGGTCGCATTATGCGTAGCCTAGGTAGGGATCTTTAACGTGTACCCGACAGCCTAACTAGACACTGGATTGCTTCCATTCATTCCTAAGGAAGGCGTGTGTACGAATTTCTCTCTCCCGAAAAATTCCGCCTGTCGGGCTCGGGAATCGAACCCGCGATCGCGGGAACAGAAGGCCAAACCGCTAACCACTCTTTCACGGCACCTCTTTACACCCAGGTTAGCCGGATGGGCTGGAGGAACCCATGTCTGAATTGCCGTGGGAAAGGTAGCGCCGTCACCCGACGTTCCTCGATCACCGTTTCCGCTTCCTGGATGTTGCTCGTTCCAAAAATATGGGTCAACCCCAGACGCCAGTCTACAACGGTTTCGATATTTCGGTGGTGTGGGGGGGGAGGGTGTGTTGATTGGGGTAATGCCGTCACGGCCGACATTTCTAATTAATCCCCGCGCATTCACAACCAGAGAGAGGTAAAATAATCGCTTGTAATTGGAACAACGAGTGGAAAAATTGGACTCTCATCAATGCCCCGGTTCAAACTCCACGCACACACAAAAGCGAGTGCGTTAAAGCCTTGGATATTCGCAATTATGAACGCGCGTGCAATAAAACGGTCGAGGTTGCTATGATGGTGTGGGGCAGCGGGTGGGAAGTATCCCGGTTTATTTTTAATTTCCAACTCCACCACCACCACTACCACTACTCAAAGTGTTCGTGAAATGTTACCTGCGTAGATTGGTAGCTGGGGAGCTTCGGCGTTTGTCGTTGAAATGCGAAACCTGCCAGCAGCAACGTAACGTCTGGGACTGGTGCCAGAAGTCGATGTTGGGAATATGGTGTGAGGTGTCAAATGTACTCTCTCCCCCCAGCCCACCGGACGGTTATTCTGGGTCGAATTTAAATGCCATCTTTCAAAAATGTGATCTTTAAAAAAATGTATTGTATCAGGTCGTATTGCATCAATATTTAAGTCTTTCAAAATGTGAAATTTAAATGGGATCTTTAAAAAAATGTGAAATTTAAATGGGATCTTTAAAAAAATGTGAAATTGAAATGTAATGTTTTTTTTTTTACAATTAATAGGCGTCATTATTTTATGATCTCCACTTGTATAATACGTACCCGCAAGCAACACCAGATGGACCCCATACCGGTGGGTTCAACTAGCCAGTCAAGGACGCATATGTCCTATTTTAACCCCCCTCCCTGGTGGCGACCTGATAATTTGGCCTAGCCTAGACTTCAGATCTAGGTAGGGTTAAAAAATGATTGAATTGGTGATTATTTAACGTGTTCCTGACAACGTACAACGTCAACGAATTTATCTCCCGAAAAATTCTGAAAGTGTCGGTCGGGAATTGAACCCGCGATTACTAGCATAGCAGGCGAACACGGTAACCACTATGCCACCGGCACAATTAAATACTAGGCAAAAAATATTAGGGGCGTCCAATAAGTTTGTGGAACGATAGAAAAAAATATCCGCTTCAAGAATTTTAATGAAATTCGGCGAAATAATTATCCAGCCATATCTGAGGACCTTTCTAATTTTTTTTTTTTTAATTTCGATTGAAAAATTCCACATGCTAAAAATTGGAACGCCAACGTAAAGAAAAAAAAATCTAACAAATATGAATCAGTAAGGATGTTATCTGCCTTCTACTAGTTTATTTTTTTATTAGTTTAATATTAAATTACTAGGCCGCAATGAATCTCCTGTAGTGTTCCTGCAGTGATTGATTGACTTCAACGAATTGCCGAAAAAATATATTTGTAAAAAAAAACACATTTGTTTTAGTGCCAATAGTGTCTTGGAAGGACAATAAAAATGAGCCGAGAAACCCAACGGTTCCCTCCCTCTATCCACACCGTATGGCGACAATGAGCTCGTCCCATCCTAGCCTCCCCCACCCCCTACCCCCTCATATCCCCCAAATATCTGCAGCTGCCGCGCCGACTCGTCTGCACGTGTTGCTCGCGTGCCGCGTGCGCAATGACGTCAAGACTCCGGAGATATTCACCCCCACCAGTGCTGCAAGATTCGTGGGGGAAAATTACTCACGATTATGCTTAATGCAACCGCCCCCGCTTCAACAATTATACGCCGCCAGCCGTTGCTTAACCTTATTTACGAGTGTCAATCATCACACATTAACATTGGACCGACTGAAATGCATGGGTGTCGAGAAAGAAAAGCTTATTCATCTAATAGCTAATTAGTTCAAGGCTTAGTGCACCAAAAACAATTATCATACGCACCAAATTTACAATTTTTAAACCGATTGAAAGCTAAATTTTTTTATTTTTTTATTTATTAATTTGACGGGAACGTAAGTTTCGCTTAAATTGGATAATACATAAATCACGCTAATCACTAAGCCACACGGCACCTTTTCAGAACAATTCACATTTCTGTTTGGGTTTGTGCAACCGACAGATTAAAAGTGAATAAAATATGAAATGTGAGGAACTAGGGCTGTAGTCTGCTGCGATCTTGAGCCCTAAATTGTCTCATAAATGGTCTAGGTTACAAAATCTCCTTTAATTAAAGATTAAAAGTGGACTATCTGACTTTAATACCGGTATGCAAGTTTTAATTATTCATTTCATTTAATCAGCATTAATTCATCCAGCTCAAACGCAGGCTTCACGGCTAATAAAATGTGCACACAGGTAACCCCTGTGAGGCTATGTGAAAGGGTTAGCACCCTCGAGGACGAAGCCATCCCAGCACCACGCCACCGGCTTAGGGGTGGGGGTGGCGGTGGGGGGATGAGAGTTAACTAGTTCTCTCGTCGCTGAAGGCCTAAAAGGCAGAACTGAAAAATATCAGCTTTCTAAACAATATAGCGGAGTGGCAATATGCAATTACTCCGGGTTATCGTAATATAAATGCAGGCCCCGAGAGGAAGAGGGCGGGGCAGAACGGACGGGTGGCGGTGGCGCCCCCTACACCGGCGCCGCACGCAAACCACGTGAGACCTCGCTATCCGATAGTAGATTGCGTTTCTGATTGTCGCTAGAGTCGCGTTTCGGGATTCGGCCGCCATCTTTGACTGTTTCGCTACACAATTATCAAATCGAATGATATCGAATTAAAAGGCTTGGAACATTTCGAAAAATCCAAGTTTCCCGATCTTAGTTATTGCATAGTCGATGAAAAAACTACTCCATCAATTAGCTAAATAAGCAAATGATGTTGTTAAAATCCGTCGAGTCGTTTCCGACTCCTGGTGACATGGACAAGTGCTCTCCAACTGGGCCGATTCGATGACTTGCTCTGCAGCTCCCGGAGTGACATTTTTTTTTTTTTTTAAATCACCGTAGGATTACTGCACCACTACAGGATTACTGCACCCTCGTGACTATGGAGATATGTGAGGGGGCAGGGAAGTGGATTAGCAGCTGGAATAGCCAGGCTGCAGGATCCACCACTAAGCTCTGGACTCTCTAATGGACACTCAGGGGTGATGCCAGTACCACAGGATAGAATAAACGAAAGCCTGCGCCGGGAATCGAACCAGGGACCACCCGCTCAGTAGAATGTGTCCATTACCCACTGAGCCACTGGGGGCCGACAATCTTGGTTTCCCTCTCAGGCGCGATTACCGCATGTTAACACATGAAGGCCGAAATTCAAGATAGCCGCCAAATCCCGAACCTCGACAAGATGAGCCTCCTCGCTCGAAACGAGGCACCATCCCTATTAACGTGCGTGTATTCCGCTCCCGAATCGATCGAACGAGTTGCAACGCCAGTGTACCGGGAGGGGTGTCAACGTACACCACATGCAAATGAGGCGGTTGATAGGTGGGTGGCGATGGAGGGAGAGCGGTGGTCAGGTGGCAATGGCCTGGCGCCCGTGTGGCTCCTGCAAACCGCCGCTGCCGCCGCCGCCAAAAACAGACACGCCAGACGGGAGATCATGTACACACAGTCGGCCGTTCCGAGTCGCTGGCGTCGCACGCTTTGCACGTGAACCGACAGCTGGCGCGCACTAACACACACACACGACGGTTTCTATCCACCTTAGACCCAGCACCATCTCGTAAGGACACCATTAGGCATAGCCCTACGCTGTGGGTGTACTCTGTAGGGTGGTGGTTAGCATGTTGGGCTTCAATGCCAGTGAGGCGGGTTCAATTCCCGCAGAGTTCACTGAAATTCCTTGGGAGTGATTCTTACACGCGTGGTTAAAAAGTGAGATCCGGGCTACATGTACAATTTCAGAAACTGGCTAAAGATTTGTTCCTAGATTAGAAGCCTAGGCTAGACGAAATCACCAAGTCGCCCCGTCTTTGAGACGAATACGTTCGTTAGTAAGCCTCCTTAACAGGTTTATTAAAAACATTTTCGAAAAGGCTAAGCATATTCTCATCGAGTTGGGTGCGTTTAGACGTTGACATGCTTGTCTTACCGTACGACATCCCATAGCTCTTACCCATACATGCAGTTCCGAATGGAACTAGCATGTACTCAACAATTTTTTAATGTGCTAGAGAGGGCGCGTTTTACTTTCGACGAGGGTTTTAGGTGATCACAGGTTCTGACGAGGATGAGGCCCACGTGTAGGGAGTGACTCAGTGGGCACACGCGATAAACACCTCGCGCAAAAATACGTTTGATATACGCGACGCGGATGTTAACGTAAAAAAACCCTCTGAATTCGATGCGCATACGTCAAATACAGCTCGAGAATTCGAAAAGAGAAAGTAAGCTCTAAAAAAATTAATCCCTTAACCATCATGCTTTCTGCATTTGTGCCTTTGAGCTCTGCGGCACATCTGCGATTACCGAACCGTTCAATCGGTTATAGTCACATTGATACACGAGCTACGTCACGCGTAATATGAATTGTGTGCTGCCCCCGATTAGGAAGCAATCACACAGGGCAAGACGCATTGGGAAAAAATGGAACTGGGAACACGTGCAACTCACCAATCAACAACCGGTCACGTGGTAGAATAATGGACACTTACCTAAAAAAAAGAGAAAAAAAAACATTATTAGCAAAAATTACAACAGAATCGGTTTAGCGGGTAGAAATAGAAGTGGTTATTCAATTTTTGCCTTTAATTTGCCGCAACATACTGAGTTTATTTTTTTGTCAAATAACGGTCAACGCGCTAGGAGTGCAACAAGGTTTTCTCCGAAACTATACACACATATGAAGAACATGTTATTTTGACAATCAATGATAATCAATTATTGTAGACAATATCACAAAAGGAGAAACCATTATATAGGAGAGGCACATTTTCACTAGTGCCCCAAAATCGAATAAACGGGAACCGGGAATCGAACCCGGAATCGGCCGCACCACAGGAGTGATTGCTTTACCGCGACCACACTAAAATATGTATTTTACATGAAACGTCAAATTAATGTACATTAAACAAAAAATTATGTACATTAAAACATTCGAAATTAATTCATTAAAATTACGCTGTTTAGCCACACGCAATCTCAAGGAGGGCAACCACCCATAAAATACAATCACTAAGCCTACAAACTACTTTCCAGCATTAAAATTAATCTTTTTTTAGTGTTCTTTATTCAACGCACTTTTAAGTTGGGCTCAATTTGCATTTAATTCGATTTTAATTTATCTAATTAAATTAAGGATTTCCGCGTTTTAATGTTAGTAAAAGTTGTCAAATTCACACGAGCTTATACAACAACCCCAACAAATGCTAATCTACGGAAACTCGTAAAAATTTTGCTCAAGCGTTCAAACAAGGAGACACATAATTTGATTTAGATGCAGAGTGAAACTCAATTTTGCTGGCGGCGGCTTCGAAATATACAAACACGACGCAAACCGTATGATTAAATGAGGCGCAAAAACTCGGGGATTAACAGAACACACAAAAAAAACAGCGAAAGAGCGAGAGAGGAGAATTGGTGAGTTCGAATGGGCCCTAAAGGAGCCCCCCAGATTCCTTTATAAGGCAATCCATATAGCCGACGCCATCTTGGCCGATGAATAAATCAGTCGCCACTCCCGCCTGCGCTTCGGAATGAGAGGGAGGAGGGGGAGGAAGGAGGGAGAGAAAAAGGTGTACGAGATGTGCATGCGAGCAAAGTCATGCCCGATTCGAAGTACGCGCGAGCGCCGGGCGCGCGCGCGATCCGGCTAATTGGGAGCAACAACAGCCGGCCGTCGACGGAAATTTATTTTTGTTGCGCATTCCGCGCGCGTTTGCGTACGAGCCTCAACCTCGTGACGTAGTTCGCTGGCTGTAGAGCAGCGTTGGGGTTCGTTCCTTTTAGAAAAGAACCTGTTCCAGTTCTTCCAAAGAACCTAGTTCCCTTTTCAAAAGGAACGTGGAACTTTTCCGTTCATTCGATAAAAAACATAAACAAAAATACTTTAAAAAAAACGGATGAAAATATCTAAATTCCATTATTGAAAGAGATTTTTTTACCCCTTGATTAATTATTTAAACGATAAAAGATGTAATATTTAAATGTTCTGCATACAGTTAATTCTGTACAGTGTAATATTTAATATTTAAATTAATTATTTAAATATTATGCACACAGTAAAAGGAACGAGCGTTCCAGCTCCTGATAAAAGGAACGATACCGTTCCAAACGTTCCTTCCTACTAAATGGAACCTTATAGTTCCAAAGTTCCTCAGCAAGGGAACCCATTCCTAGGAACGGAACTTTTCCGTTCCGTTCCTACCCAACACTGCTGTAGAAGGAGGAGAAAGAAGAGAGACCAGGAAAAAAAAAAGAAACCCGCCGGGAGCATGTTATATAGCACGCTTTTTGCCTAAATTGAAACTATGAGCGTCTATCTCTCCCGCACTCTCGTAAGGCGATTACGTGGATCGAGGGAGTGCAATCCACGAATAAAACTTAATGGCAATGCAATTATAAATATACTAGGCGGTCCCCGGCACACATACATTTAATTGGGATTGACGATGATGTTTGGAACGCGAGACGGGGATCGCCAACGAGCTGTAAGATATAGAGCAGTCAATCCTTTTATTTGTCCTGCAATGGGCCCGCTGGGGCTGTTTGCGGGTAAACAGAGTACTGTCATTCTGTAAATATTAATTTCAATTAACTAGTTTGAATAAGTATGGGTGGTACGTTGCTACGGAATATTTAATACCCACGCCATTGGCCCCCCTAAAAGGGGCTGCTTGCGGGTATATATTATATATATTGTGCGGGCCCCGTGGTACAGTGGCTATAGTCATAGACTACTAAGCGGGTGGTCCCGGGTTCGATTCCCGGCAGAAGCAGTCG
>JAUJYS010003720.1:0-12753 GCA_033995665.1 Melogona broelemanni | reverse complement strand
GGCTATTCCAGCTGCATCCCTCTTCCCTTCCCTGCCCCTCGCACATCTCCATAGAGACATGAGGGTGCAGTAATCCTTTAGTGCATTAGACGCTACGGTGATATTTAAAAAAAACAAAAAACTTTTCTGTCCCGTTCCTACCCCTATATCTATCGACTGCCAACTACGCTGACACTTTCATTTTCGGAAACTCGCGTATCTTCCTGTCTGAGTCATTTCGATTAGAATCATTAGATAACTCAGATATGACCTTGCGAGACATTTGTAAACCGCTTTTGAAAATCTTGTTCGAGAGAGTAAATGGCATACTTGAAATACATGCCAATCTGGTTTACAAGTTATCAAAAAACATTTAATTTAAAAACTAGCAATCGACCAAAAGTTCGCATAGGTATTAGATTAGAATTGAATGGAATGGCGTTTTTCTTGTCAATACATGTATAGAAATATCTGAAGCGGATAGATAACATTTGAAATCACTGATTCGCTACTGTAACAAAAATGAAGATGCTGAAACTGAAGTGATAGAGTATAAACCGAATTTAATAATGAGGTACCCGTGTTGAATATGGATCGTGTACGCAGTGTAACGACAAACAATTTATGCTTGATGCACAGTGCCTATGGGATCTTTGAAACGTGGAGCATTCAATACACGGCGTGTCGATTTGCACTTGAACCGCGTTTCGGTATGCGGGGCCGTAGATCATCACTTTACAAGTCATCGGTGATTAATTACACGAACACGATAAGGCAAAGTCATGTTATCTTGTCCGTGGTATTCTAGTTACACTGTAAAAAGTATGTCTAAAAAGTTGGTAACCTACTAGTATTTGATAATTTGAATCAAGCGTGACGTCATGCAAATATTTTATTTTTAGCGAAAAGTAAACACGATTTTATTTATGTTTAATCAGTTTTTCTCAATTGAAAAGTAAATAGTTTATTTTAAAATAAAGATAACTGGCTTGCCACTATTTTTTTTTTTACATTTCGTTACCGCATCATGTAATAAATACAGAGTGTACCTACAGTATTTCGCCATAGCGAGTTGTGCTTCCTTTTTTTGCACATTTGTATGCATAAGTTTTCTTTTTGTATAACGTACTTCTCGTTGATGTTGTAATAAAAAAATATATGATCGTCAAAACAACAGAAAAACTGAACTTCTAGTTATGAATCCACATATTGACATGTTCCATGCTAATAATGTTATTTAAAAAAACAAACATTAAATCACCGGCGTTTCCGCATGTAGCTATATGCTGTACTTTTTGTTAAGGAGGCTTAACAACTTATTCGTCTCGAATTTTGGAATTTGCCAAGCCAAGACTCCTGACCTACGTAGGGATTATTGACATGTACCTGAAAACGTACGGGGGCGGAACTCGTGGCTTTACTACCATTTCGAACAATAGCAGGAATTTTTTCTCGTTCGAAAAATTTCCGGGGGTCTCGGTCGGGAATCGAACCAGCATCTCGGGCATAGAAGGCGATTATTTCGGCTGCGGTTCAAACCCGTTTGAAGTATCACACCTAAAAGATCCCGGTTCAATATGCAGGTAAATGTAATAAAATAAAAAGAAGGTTACTTCCTCGTATATTTTCTCAGCTTTTCGAATGAACATACCGATATACCGGTTCTCATTTCTCAGTAGTGGTAGTTAAGGTTTAAGAGAAAGATAATTAAAAGAATGTGCATCTTGTGCTCGGTAACCGGTCCACCACATACCACGGTTAAGAACCACCGCTCAAGATTACGTAAGATTAAACTACTGGTTTCATGCACATATCTCCGACGACCGCGACCATTCCATACGCATTTAACGGCGACCAGCTACCGCGTTTATTGGCCAACCAGTCTAGTCGACTGTGTTAATTCGTTTATCCGGGCGTGAAATTATCCAATATTCGATTCCGATAGCCTATCGATCGGCCGATTAACTTGACCGCGAGCTCGCATGCCGACACTGTGATATCTATTCGATACATACACACAAAAAAAACACAGCGTTATCTGTGCTACTACTGAATCAAAAATGCTACCGGGCTGCGTCAAATCTAGAGCATTTCCAGCGCATTCTTTTCAAGTTCGAGGCAACGCTCGCGGTGGCAACGGAATAATTGATTGTGCTTCCAGCTACTACTACGTCACATTCGGCTACTGATGTACGTGCGGAATGCGGGACTGTTGCTTGCCTTGGTCTGGTTGGAAACTTGTTAGGCAAAGGCGAGATTCTGACAGGCCGCAACGCCAATTCGTAACATTGCCGCCAAAAATAACAATAAATTTGGGAAGCAACCGTGCATATTTTATTTTTAATTTTAAATATTGTTTTCCTATGATGTCCCCATACAAACTTGACCTGGCATCAGTTCGTAACGAAGTCAATATTCAAATTTGGGATTGGAGAAATGTACTTGTTGTTTGTTACATATTCATGTATAGCAACCAGAGCACAACCAAATAATGCATACTCTGTATGTGCAGGTCAACTTGGAGAGATCAGGATCGCCATTCATACAGTCGACAGTGAAGGAACTGTGCTTCCAGCTAAGGAAGGAGATACTATTTCATAAAATGTAATGGAATGTCGATTACAATTCCTAAATATAATCGCAACCAGCGTCTTTTGGAGGGGTCTATGGCGGGGGTCAAAAGTCCAGTGAAGGATAAATGTGGGGTCGTCCTATTTCAATAGGTTCTGGATTTGAGACTTAGTTCAAATTGTTCAAATTAGAAAATAATGGTGTATCCTAATAAACTCTTCCAGTTCTTGTTCAAATGATGACGCACTAAACAATACTACACGTAGAATTACATGTAAATATAAAATCAGTGATTAAATTAGTTATTGTATAAATTATATTTAATTTAGCTTATTTGATCAGTTAATTTATATCTTTCCTTACAGATATTCGTTCATTGAACTTTTCGCGCAGGAAAATAAAATGTAGACTACTTTACTGTTAAATAAGTCATTTGCTGTTAAAATGTCATTACTGTTATAAAAAAACGCCAATTTCGACAATTTGTGACAATTTGTGCCAACTTTGTAGGCTGTAACTGATATTGTGTTTTCGAAATCGTTTTTGAAAACTCGATATTTGGTGAAATTTGTGTACCAAATGCGTTAAATTCGTGCACTGTAACCAAATGCGTTAAATTCGTGCACTGTAACCAAATGCAATTAACAAAATGCGTATCGAAACTTGCCATATGAAATAGGCGAAAAGGTGAGCCATGGTCACCATACCACCATAGTATCATTACGGTATTTAAAAATAATCGCCACCCTGTCACCAAAATGAAGTGACGAAAAACGAAAGCCTGGCCAAAATTTGTCCCGTTATACGACAAGTGAACAGCGGTCACCTACTACTGGCAGCAGTATGAAATGCCCACATAATTCGAAAAACAGGCGACACATTTGTTTAGAAATAATTTGTATTCACAATAAATGCAGAACACTCACCAAAAAGTTCTTCGAAATCGACGAGCCCAAACGTTTGTCCAATTATTCACCAACCGCGTTGCCAAAGTAATCGGCACTAGTTTCGTCCAGCTAAACCCGTAAACGATCGGTTGGAATTCGACGCGGTACTCTAGCTGGAGTTGAAAACGGTCGGATGAAGGTCCGACCAAAGGCCCGTATCCACTGACACGATATAACCTATATTGGCGTGATTTATATTGGCTCCAGGCCAAAATCCAATGCAGCTGGTTTACGTCAGGCCCAGTCGATTTTTACAGACTTCCTCGGTTGAGAGATGATGCAAGCGCCCCCGAGCCCGCGACCGGGACCTTGACCAGGGCCCAGACAGGGACGAAACGTTCCAGCGTCCCCCCACGATAAGCGGGTCAAAATGATAGCGAATCCCGCATCATGTCCGCCACAGCATCGCGGACGTCAAATCTCATCCCCGCTGGATTCATCGACTCGAACTCTCGTCTGTTTTGACTGTAAACTCACTTGTAGGAAAATTGGGTGCTGCCCCGACGGACTAATCCATTTGTCTGGCTGCTCAAAACTGGTGTTCTGCGCGAAATTACGTTGAAAAATAAGGAAAATTCACCTGGTTTCTGTGGACGACAACAAACTTGCTACGAAGCACAGGCGGCCATTTTGCTGGTCGTGACTAATCTCGATAGTTCGATTCGCTTATTTTCATCGATTATTCGAATCGATTTAAAGGGACGCATCGTCGTCACCGCCAGATGGCGTACAAGGCCATAATCAAAACAGGCGCTATATTTGAAAGTGGTAGGAGGCAAATTTATGCACGGTTAGATAAATAACGATTTAGACTGTTTGCTCGACGCCTGATTTTCGAAAATTATTTTCTTGAACAGATTTGTATCGAAGTGAGCTTTTTGAAATTATTTCATCAGATTTAATCGGATTTTTTTTCGAAATGTGTTAAATGGTAATAATTTTTCCTTCTGGTCTGTTGGTGATATATTTTTTCTTATTCATGCTCGTTTTTTTCGTAATTTTTGTATTTTTACTCGTATTGATTCGACATTATAGAAGCAGACACTCGAAAAAAAATAAGCACAGATTTTTTTCAGTAAATTTTTATTGACTCTGAATACCATCAAGATGTTAATAGGCTTTTTTTTTCCCCTGTTCATATTATGAAAATCATACATCATCGGTTAGGTTTGGCAGAAACGAGTGACTGCATATAACGAACAAAAAGGTTGGAATATGTAATCATGGAAAATTGGCTTTTCGCTATAGAGAACCACCGGAAGTACACATGAACAATTGAAGAGTCCAACTAGCGAACGCAGTACAACGCACTCTAAAGACTTCACTTAACGTGTTTAATATGGACAGTTACATGAGTTCGAATATCGCAAAACTGTGAAATGTGGTTATAATTTTTTAGTCTTTCATTTTTCATCTGAAAAGTTACGTCGAAGATGCACACACTGCTAAATAGTTGATATTTACTTTTACGGTATAATTTCTAGCTATATTATGATGAAGTAATGTATATTTACAATTTTTTTTGTGCAGTAATTCCAGTAAACAACATGTGAACTAACAATAATTATGCTACGATCGCGAATACATTTTTCTTTAATCTCTCTATATACTCGTATATAAAGCAATGTCATTTTTTTTCCCCTCTCTATCCCACAAAATAATACTTTGTTTTACTCGTGTAGAATCAGAACTACGTGATTGAAACGCAAAGGCACAAGTCGTAATTTTTTATACTGCTATCAACGTTCGAAAAAACTATTTCTGAAATTCATTTTATATGTGAACAATCGATAACCGTCAATATCAATGAACGATCATTTGTTATTTTACCAGAAAATGATTAAATCAATCTAAAATTATGCAAAGTCTACGTGCAAAGAACGACGTGTGTTTCTAATAAAAAAAATTTGATTTTTCCGGCGAGAAAAAAAGGACGACTTTTCCTTTGCGTTTTTTTTTTGTTTTGGTAATTCTACAACAAACAAAATGTGTGTCTAAATACAGGAACCGGAAATACGATACATTGGTTACACGTGTGACGTTGCCGGAAATAGAAATGCGCGTGCAACGCATAAATGAAATTTCACGAACTGATTCTCCAAAAATATACACTTCGCTCACGATATACTTAAAGAATTCGAACTAAATTGCTAATTTTTCTTGCAATTTAATGCTTTCATTTCTCGTATTTATGTTAAGTACCTGATAACAATATTCAATGCACTTTTGGCTAGTAAAAGCCATTCTTCGTTTGGTTTGGATTAATAGGAAGAATCCGTCTTCAATATATGATTTATGAATGCATATAAATAAATTACACGGATGCACAGGGAATATTATTTGTATACCTTCGGGAATGTAAAATCATGCAGTAATTTTAAATGTTAAATTTGAATAAACTGTAATTCAATTCCAAATTTAATTTTAAAGTTGATATATTTGATGTAATCGTTATCTGAAAAAATTATATCAATTTATTTGTTGATGGATTTATTGTACTGAAACTCAGCAGCAATTAATTCGAACCCTATTTAAAATGTGCCCCTCCTTTAGACTTTGAATTATTCACCAATTAATAAAAATATGTTTTCATCTCACATTCACACAAATTATATCGGTACGATTTAGCTTAACGCAAAAAAAAAAAACTATATGAAAATTAGATATTTAAATTCCATAAAATATTCCATGACAATTAATAGTTTATTTCGAAACAAACTTATAAAAGTATTTAAAAATGTATTTAAATCATTAAAATAATTTTTAAAAACCAAAAAAGAAAATTAATTCCAATAAATTGATTGAAACTAAATTGTTTCTGGTGAATATTTTGTTGTCACAAATTATTATATTAAAATACTTGGTAATAATCACCATTGTTTTTTGTAGCTCATGACAAATTAAATATTCTAAAAACCAAAATATGCTGTTAATTCACCAACAGATTACATAAAGCACACATACCGCATGAATGCGAAAACTGAAATGAATAACATTGGTCATATCTGACCAAACCGTTCAACATGTACGCGTACATGTTTAAACATTTTGTGAATACCGTGCACTTAGCATTGGAAACAATATTTTTCATCGATCGCGGTATCGATTCTAAGCACTTTCGCCATCAAACCATTTATTCACAAAAAGTGAGACACTGACTCACACATATACTCATGTTTTTTTTTAAGACGCCTATGAGAGCGCCCTCTATATTTGTATATTAAATAGCAGCTACGTACGTTTGTGTGTGTGTTTGGTAACATGGATCGACGCTCCTATAGTTTACACGTTAAAGTGGAAATTTCGGAATGCCTTAAAAAGTGAAGTTTAACGACTATCAACCTATTAAACGAGTCTGAAATTTTGACCACAAATCTTATTTTGTTACTTTCTGAAATTCTGATCAAAATGATAAATATATCGTTTAGTTAGACGTAGATCGTTCCTTTTAAAAATAATTTCAGAGCAGCGAAACAACACATACGAGCATATTTAAATATATAATCATTTTCAATAAATCTTATCGAATTTACTGTTTTTTTTATATTAAAAATCTGTTTAGGAAATATGGAGCTTCGTTTCATACTCCTGCATGAGGGGGGCATCTAATGAAATATCCATGCAAGGTTTTTCACAATTTTTTTTTTTTCGTTTTAGATTTCCTATTTGGGAATCGATAGCGCGAACACAACTACAGTTTCTAGACACTGGCTACATACCTACAAAGTCCCCCTATATCGAACCTTTTTTTAACCAATGGCGCTTAGGCTAGGTGGGCATATAGGGGGCGTACCCGAAAGTACATTTTTTTTTGGAGATCATCGAAGGCTGATATGAACAAGCATAGAGCTATTTAGGTGACAGACATACGGTAGACAAAGACAGAAATATGGAGGATTGGACAGGAAATGACGTTACCGTTGTCTGATGTTCTCAGCGTTAACTACATGTATTGACATGTCCGACGCCATTTTGGTTTACTGGTTCCAGCATCCGATCCTCCGTACAGAGAAGTGGGGCGATAGGGTGAGAAGTGGTTAAAGAGCGAGAGAGGGGACTTGGGGAATGACGTGAGGATGGAAGTGGGTTTGAGAATGCGCGAGAAGGAAGCCGACGCGTAACTAGTGAGAATCGACGCAATTAAAATAAAAGAGAGGTGCGTTAGGGAATCGAGCGCTGCATCGAACTTCTTCCCTATGAGTGACCGTTTCCAAATTTCGATCACATTTCCCCTAAAGCAATTTAATTTTTTCTTTTCCATATGCGGGTTAATTTAAGTTTCAATATGACGAGTTTTTATTTATTCTCAATTTATTTTCAAATTCAAATGATGTTGAGATTTCATTTTGCATGTACAGGTATATATGATAAATATTTTGTATCAGTCTTAATTTATTTTTTAACATATGTTGTAAATTTCTTCATGCTTATTAATAGCTTACTCAAAGCGCTTAGCTCATAGTGTGCTATGCGGGACAGAGATCGGAAAATAAGGGGGAGCTTTTTTTGCTATCTAGCAGCGTCACTCTGAAACTTATTATTTTCTGAACATTTGGATCGAACACATCATGTTGACAATACGTATTACATGTGCTTGACACGAGCAAATAAAATTGAAGAATTTAAAAACAATGATGGAATGTATAAAAAGTATAGAGGAAAGAAACTAATTGTTTACACACCTTAAAATGAGTTACATAAACAACGGACACACACGTCATGGCCATACTATCACACGTATAATTTAAAGAAACGGCAAATGAATAACACAGTTTCAACAGTACGCCTGTAAATAATTACTTTGACTAGCAGAACCAAAGAAAAATATCTAAACTTAATTTACTCAGCATGTCCACTATCTAGCGGATTATTTCTGGTGTAACATTTACACATATTCAAACTAACTTTCGTCTAATAAAAATAGATACGAAACGGGACTTCGAAACATTGCTGAATATCAACACAACAAATATATAATAACATACATGTACCATAGATAGTTTGCATGTATAGAAAAGTAGAGTCGATGAACTCTCGAAATGTTTCGCTGAATAGATCAATTAAAAATGATAGTATGTTATGCTGGGTCTGGAAACAACCTGTTGACGGACTTCAATCTCGACATCATTTATCCAAGTGGCAAATTTGCACCAATATCTATGAGTGTCACGTGAAAAAAATACATCTGTGCACAGCAAGTAAAAAGACAGTCATTCACAATGTAATCATGTTTTTTCTTTCGTATTATGTGTGTTTGTATCATTCGTGCTTTGATCTATTCGTGCCATGTGCCAAGGATTAAAAGTTAGAACGCCGGGAAGGCTGAAAGAGAACCAATAATCGTAACGTTCGACCCTAATTTTAGTTGATGAGCTGCACAATTGGTCATATGTATTACTATCTCGAGCATATTGGCCTGAATAATTTTATGTATTTCGTATTAAGGTGAATGGGTATTTTTGTTAGAAACGTCTGTTAGCGGACGCTTACAGGCGATCTACGTTTTTTTTAATATTTCGGACGAAGAACTCCCGTATGAGACCACAGAGAAGCGAAGGAATCAGTGGAGGAATGAAGTGATGCATGTTAAGGTATGGGAAAGGGAATAGCCGATTGGTAGATTTTGTTACCAAAATAAATTTCAATAACTAAAGAGAGCAATGCTTTTAAACGCCGAAAATCTAGGAGATATTGTCATCAAGAATAAAAGTTATAAATGGAAAATAAATAAATAAAAATAAACAAATAAAACAAAATCAATAAAAAATATTTATTTTTATTTTGGAAACTTAAGTGGTTATAATACTGCAGCTTCGACAGTTTCGACGAACGTTTTATTATTTTTCGTAACGAAACAAAAAAAATACATTTTCTCATAATTCTATCAGTTCTACCCCAAAACAGTTTCAAGTAGGAAATGGAATCAACCTATGTAGAGTCAATGAGAGTATATATCCTTCCCATAATTAAAAAAAAAATAATATTGGAATAAATTAAAGTTCTATAATTTAATATGATTTAGCTGTAGTTGATCGCTCAACAAAAGGACCGAAAAAAATAAACGACATCTATAGACTGAACACAAATTTAAATGTTTTTCCCGAAGTTGCGCAGCCAAAACGAAGTAGTAGTAGCTGAACATGTACATGAACGAAATATAAATAATATATTTGGTACAATATGTCGTGCCTACTATATGTGTCTTCCGACGGTAGTAGAAACGATCGATCTAGTCTTTCTTGTCCTCGTCCGGATCCTGGAGCGTGTGCCACTGGGCGATGGGACGTCGGGGTGACGCCAGCATGTCGCTCCAGTGTCGCAGGGCGCTGCCGGTCGAGTTGCAACCCAGGATGACCCGACCGATGGGCTCGGAGGTACCGATGCGGTCGTAATCCACCACGGTCACCACTAGCTGAACCTTCTGCTTGGCCCCAAACAACAATCGCAAATGCAAGTCATAAGAAACCCGATAGTTTTGACGTCGCCCCCGCCCGCCAAACGACATGAGTATTTTACATTTATTTTCGCCAAGAACGCCATCTAGTAGTGATCGCCATAACCTAGTGGGCAATGCTTCAATTGTATGTCGATGTACCGGTATAAAAAAATATTTTGTTCAACTTCTATTTGTCAAAAACATGTAGGTGATTATAAATGTGAGTGATTATGAGCAAAAACGTGTAGATGATACATCGTTTAAACATGTCAGTCTTATGGATGGAGGTCGTGAAAATTTATTTCAAAATAAATGGAACTTCTTTTTAACTGTCATGTAATTAAAATGAGTTTTAATGAGTTTTGAATGAGTTTTAAATGAGTTTTAACTGTCATGGAATTAAAATGAGTGAAGACGACTTTCAATGTCCACAGAAAACTGTTTCATTTTTGCTTTTTTTTTTTTTTTTTGCTATTTTTAATGTAATGTTATCGGGTCGGTTTTAAGTAAAACAGTTATCAGTGGACATTGACAATCGTCTTTACTCATTTTAATGTCAGTCATAAGGTTGCAATTTGGCTATTTATATTCTCACTAGATGGCGTTGCTTTGGTTTTTGTTAACATTTAGGCTCGACATTTATTTTTTTATTTTCCAATCACAGCCTCTGAGTGCTACATCAGCTGCATTGTAACAATCGATATATCGATACATCGAATATGGATATTTCGAATGTTTTATGATTAAAGCGCACGACACGCTACGACACGTCACAACACGCCACATTTACTGTACTATACCGAAAGTGTCTAACCTGGCCACGTGAGAGCGCCACCGACGGCGGCAATTGAAACCACGCGGACCAAATGCTACGCAACCCCAAGCTATAATTTTGAAAGCCGACACTTACCCACTCGATTCGGGTACCTATAGCTTACCTGGATCTGCTCAAATGGAACTTCAAACGTGAACGACTCGTTGTAGTAGGGATTGAGCGTGCACTTCTTGATGCTGGTCTTCTTTTTCTTGATGCGCTTGCCGTTCATCATTAGAGCAATTTTCACGTAAGGGTCTGAAAAATTTGTCGAAATTCAATTTAAGAATACCTAACCCACTTTTAACTCTTTAGGATACTAAGCAATCCTTTTAGATTTGTACATCATTATTTTTTTGTAGCATGCATAAAAATTTAAGCATAAAGCAAAGTCATTTTAGAAAATAACGTTTAAAAATTACATCAATTAATAACGTTATTTCAGAAAAACCAAGATATATGCACAGAAGAAGAAATATATCAAGTAAAACATAGTAATATATATTTACATTAATACACATGTATGATACGTCCTACCCAATTGACTAGAGTACCTGATTGTATAGCTATATATTGCTATACTATTTATTGTATGTAATTAATTATACTCGTACATGATTGATTCAATATAATTGTTTCTATACAATTGATTCTTTACAATCGATACTACATAATTGATTCTATATAATCGATCCGATATAATTGATTCTAAATAATTGATTACTAATCTTCCTAATCATTTACCCATCCACTTGCTTACCGGACAACCCGCCGACGTCCATCTTTTTCAGATTTTTCGCTTCCAAAATGACCACAGTAAGTTTCCCGGCCGTCGGCACGTACCGCAACGAAAAGCAGATGTCGCCCAACTTATTGTCCTGTGGCACGATGAAACCATGTATGGCGGCGTTAAACAATTTATCTCGTGGGGCACAAAAATCGGATGAGAAACCTCACACACCATGGGGCTCCACAAAAAAATAGATGGAGCCCCTCCATCATCCACATAAGCATCGAAACAAAACAAAAACAAAAAACCTATCGATGATATACAGACACCAACAAAAATAGTGCATGCAAGCGGTCTTCTCCTGGGTGATGGGTAGCTATTCTTAATTAGGCTCTAAGAAGGCAATAGAAGTGGGATTAGTCGTATCGATATATTAGTTTGAGTGATGCACGCTGGTCAATATGGAAATAGTTATTCAGTTAGAAAATATATATATATATATTATTTTAGTATATCTACCGAGTTATTTCTACACTCCGAGAGACGAGATGGCGGTAGGCTGCTTCACATATACGAGATAGTACATGTAGATACAACACTTTACGAACAACTTGCTCTAAATATTTATTTATAGACATCATGTTTCTGTCGGTGCTTGTGTTCTGATTTGAAATTGTGTCTGTGACAGTAGTTATGGAAGTCGTATGTGGAAATCTTGGAATTGGATATTCTAGTCGACCTTAAATACTGTATTTAATATTGAGTGTACTAGTGCTAATTTGAGCGAAACATTGCTACGACGGTTTTACCTTAATTGTTATTATTTTGCTGCCGTGTGTATTTATTTCCAAAAAAAATATCATTATGATTAAATTTTTTATTCGCGCATTACCATTACAAGCCATGGTTCAAATTCAGGCACTGCTAAATTAATTATTATCGGCTAATCAAAATGGACTGCTTTTTTCTCGAATAATTACAGTTGCCGTTACAGGTAGGGGAAATAAATGGTCTTTAGTTTACGCATAAGCAGTATAATGTTTATCGAAAATGTGGAAATATATTCGATGATCCCACAGGAATATCACGTTACCATCAACTTAAGGAAAAAATATATTCTCTAATTACATACATATTTACCTATTAATATTACCTGAATAAATTGAATAGTTTAATTTAACCTCTTCATTTTTTTTATATAAATCACCGTAGCGCCTAGTGCACTACAGGATTACTGCACCCTCGAACCTCTATAGAGATTATGTGAGGGGCAGGG
>JAUJYS010003719.1:0-12753 GCA_033995665.1 Melogona broelemanni | reverse complement strand
TAAGCGGAGCAAGAGGAGTGGGACGACCACGCACATGATGGCTGGACTGTATAAAGAGGGAAACCAAGATGTCACTCAGGAAGCTGCAAGCAAGTCATCGAATCAGCCCAGTCCATGGCGTCACCAGGAATCGGAAACGACTCGGCGGATCATAACAACGAAATTTTTATTCATTGTTCATATACAATATATGAGTATCCTCACTTCGTTCCTTTGAATTCGTTCAATTCGTTCCATCTTGAAAAGTTCATAAAAGTTGCTCGCCAAGCACAGATTCGCCGAGCAAATGCTCTAATGCAGTGTTTCACATTTTTTTTTTACTCGCGGAGCCTTTCCCCGATCCAATTTCAATGACAGAGCCCTTAAGCCCAATGTATTAAAAGTTAGAAGTGTTAAGAGTAGTGTTAGTGGGTGTCCAGGAGCGGCCGCGGAATCCCTGAAAAATGCACGCGGAGCTCAGTTTTGGAAACGAGGCTCTGATGTAAATCGGCATAAGTGATGCAATATTAAAACGTACGATAGACTCTGTCACATATGCACAGGCAGAAAAAATAGGGTTAAAAACCTACACTTCCGGTTCCAAGTGATTATCGTTCGAGCACCGAAAGTCCGCCCCCTCTACTCCCCCCAACCCCTCTCGACGTTGTCGATGCCTTACTCTACTCCTACTCCTACTCCCCGTGAGAGCTCTATTGCATTTCGGCTTTGACATTTTTCCAATAGAATCTCATGATGCGACAGTCGAGCTGCTGTCGACAGTCGAACGCCAGTTCAGATGCTCGGCGGAAGGCTCATACGCACTCAATACAACAACACATTGTGGCACCTGGCATCAGCCGAGATTACGCTCTCAAGAGAGCTAACGTCATAGAGAATCAATTTGATTCGAGACAAGAATTTTATAAAATCGGATAACACAATTTCTAAAATTATAACTACGTATTACACAGTGCTGGGTTAGTTTCTAAAGGAACCCGTTCCAGTTTCAGTTCCTACCATGAAAAAAATAACTCGTTTTCGTTTCAGTTCCTACAGAAATTGAAAGGACCTAGCCGTTCCAAGTTTAATTTCAAAATAAACCTGAAACCGTTCCGTTTCTTCGATTAAAAAATATTTATGAAAAAATGCCGAGTGGCGCAATATTTACAAAGGTATCGTGATTGTGTTCATGATGACGCCAAATGAACATTTGCAGAAAACGATCTACTGAACATATGCCGATTGGCGGACTCGGATCAAAATATCTAGCAATTTCTGTTTGATGCTGTAAAATTATTCGGGTGACAACACAATGTGGAAAATTGTACTCGTAAAAATTAGAAGTTCTGGAAAAAGGAATCATGTACACAGAATAGGAACCTCCGTTCCAATTCCTAAAAAAAATTAACGGAAAAGGAACCCAGAGAGGAAAAGAACTAAGTTCCTCAAAAAAGGAAATGTTTTGTTCCATTCATACCCAAAACTGATATTTCTCTTCTAACGTATTTTATTTTCTAAACTATAAAAACTAGTCATTTTTATAAAGATGTCATCTGATTGGATGATGCTTCACGTGAATACAACGACGGCAAGCACGTGAACGCCAACGAAAACCAATAGCAAATGTTTTCCGGTGCGGCACGCCGCACGTGCACTTTTCGGTTCCGATCGTCATCGAACGAAGCGAAAAACCGTCATTGAACCGGAAAGAGGTCGGGGGAGCGAATGATGAACTTTGGTAACCAGAAATGGAACGAAAAACCAATTCATCCCATCCGAAGTACGACAGACGAGAAAGACAGAATTGCGAATCTCGCCTCGAAATTTTCGAACCGAAATGAGAATGCTTACATGGAATTTATAAACTGAAAGTGAGGTGCTGACAGAACAGAAAACTTATCTGCTCCCGTGCTCAGTTTGTTACATCTTAAATGGAATCTCGGTCGCGGTATTAGTAAACGGTGCTAAGAGCGAGAATAATGTCAAGAGATTGATTCGTAAACTGGTGAAAAAATCGCTTCCGTTTTCTAGGGTTTCGTTGCCAGTTCTTATCAGCCGAATAATAGTAAAAATATAATTTCCGTCGAACAAAAAATGAATCACTCTTCTAAAAACGATTGACACGGATTAATAATGTTATTCGATATTCTTAGACACGACGAAAAAATAAAACAACTTGCAAAACCAGCGGTGCAAAAAAATGTAAACAGAGGATCTTTACAACTTGATTTAAAATTGATTGCCATACCTGCGTACATGCTTTCCGTAATAATAATATTAACATTATACTAATTATTATATTATATAATGATATAAATATTCGGTCTTACTATCGGATTTATATTAAACTGTTTTATTAATTAGTTAAATATTGAATTGCTTCGCCACGCACACCCAAATTTCCTAGAACCAGAAAATTTATTTTACCTTTTACATAGCATTAGCGCAAAGGCGTTAAAATGCCATTTATCACATGCTAAATAAAAAGCTCCGCCGAGATAGGCAAACACACAAGACACCATTGCTATGCGGGACAGCACTGTATTGCCTTACTACACTGCATTGTCTGATTTAACTTCTTCAAAAGAGAGCCAAAACAAAAATAGCCAAAAATTTTAAAAAAGGTACAAGAGAGCTAGAATTGAAATTTTGGCGTGATCAACATTTGAAAATTCGTCATAGAAAGGAACATAGTTGAAAACAATTGTTAATTTTCTAGAATTTTAAGCGATGGAATGGTTATGGGATCAGTTACTGGATCAGATGTTATGGGATCGAATCCAGTGTGCACCATTTTTCTTTTTTCAGATTTTTGTCTCAGTATTTAAAAAAGAAAATGGTTGTTCAAGTAGAAATAATAAGAAAAAAAGTTGTATCCAAAAATATATTTTATTACATCAACTGTTTAAAACTCATATTATTCTAGTCGATTTTAGTCTCCACGAATTACTGTAACATAATTTCGCTATGCAATCTCACGAGAAGCCAAGCGAACCTCGACATCGAATATCAAGAGGAAACACGGTTCGCGTGATCCGGCACATCACATAGCGCACGTGCACACATACAGGTGCAAGATGTTCGTGGAGGAAGGAACTCTATCCTGCATAAACGAATTTCCCGTGTGTGCAAGCAGAAACTCTGCGAACACAAAACGATTCTAGATTCCGGTCGGCAAATGCTGTGCTGATAGCCACCCCGAACGGGGACCCACAATCTTAATATAAATTTCCACCCACTCCCCCACCCACCACCATACATTACTAACACGGCACGTGAAATTCGGTTATCCACCACGCGTGGAAATAAAATGGTTAGAAACCGCAACGCCAAAACAGTCGAACGGCTTCTTCAAAACCGTCCCAGCCAAAAATAGGTGTTTTCGGTTATTCACCGGGCCGATTCCCGGAGTTCAGGTGAAATTGTGCCAGATAGACACACGAAGCGAATTAAAAGATATGCAGTACTATTTTTTAAATTATTATTCCTAATCATAACAATTTTATTATTATTATTATTTATTCCTGATCACTGTAGTGAATACCACTACAGAAGATGGTGTACGCTTCGTATTGCCAGTTATTGCCAGTATTGCCAGTATTCAATATGTCAGGGGAACATTTTCACCTGTACCTCAGTATTGAATATGACTACAGGACATTCTATGCCCCTGAAATGATAACAATCACTACAGTGATTGTCCGACCCGCAAACTCATTTTTATGATCGTAGTGCTAATCACTACAGGATTACTACCCCTTGTGGCGATACGTGAGGGCAGGGAAGGGGAATGGCAGCAGGTATTACAGGTTTTGGCCCCACCCTATCTTATCTGTCCTCTAGTATGAAGTTCAAAATCGTTGTCCTGACGTTCATGCTCAACTCAATGTAGCCAGCAAGAACCGTTGCTATCTATACAACACGACAGCGAAGAGTTTAGATTTGGTAGTGGTGGTGGGTGGGGAGGGAGGGAGGGTCGCGTTTAGGAATGCGGGGAGCGTTTGAAGAGCGAGGGTGGCGGCGGGGGAGGATGAGGGTAAAGGGCGCGCCCACCTCAAATTGGGAAGTCGCGCTGCTGAGATAAGGCAGGATAGACGGTGGTGGTGGGGGGAGGGATATAGCGACAACAGCGCCCCCTTCTTTAACCTCCTCCCGTCACCACTCGCTGGGTATAGTGCGATGTCGTTGGAACGACACTGTTCCGCCAAAAAGACGGGTTCAGAAAGGCGTTATCTAGTTGCGCGGCGGTTATCGAACTGCAATGCACTAGGTCAACTTTTCAAAACTGTTCGAACTTTTCAACTTATCAAAACTGTTCGAAACTTCCCATGACTATTAGGAGGTGTCGTGCGGCATAGTGGTTCGATTCCCGACAAAGATCTCTAGAATGTTGCGGGGCGAAATAAAGCAATACGAAGTAATTTTTTTTTTGTAAGTAAAGAGATCGAACAAGTGTCTGTGCGACGTCAGGTACACGTTAAAGATCCCTATCTTGGCCAGAAGCCTAGTGTAATACAAAATTACCAAGTCGCCTCATGGGAACGGGGATATAATGTGTCTTCAAATAAAATCGAAATTTCAGTGAATGATTTTTTCGTGTCAAAAATCGCATTTGTTCCCCCAATAAATAAAAGGTTGCTTGTACCGCCATTGGAAATACGAAGCAGACTTCTGAAAGGAGGCAATCACACACAGCCCGTGCGCTATGCAGTTGAGCCACGCGCTTGGCTTCCAATAAAACAAGCGCAATGATTCCGGTGCAGTGCCAAATTCGAAACACCCGCATTTGGATAGTTTACATTTTAATATCTACGGATTTCCGCAATAATTTACGTGACGTTTTCACGCGCTGCTTGCAAATTGAATCAAACATGTTAAATTCTTGTAAATTGTACCTGGAAATAATTATTACCCGGACCCTAAATAACGAAAAACTATTATCACATTCAGTAATAGTAGTTGAGATTGGACGTCTATAATAAATTTTTATATCTGTTATTATCACTTTGTTGTCGTTTCGAAAGTCAAGTTGTCGAATGTAAACTGAAATGGAACTGAAAGGCTTGTGGAGGAGGGGGAGGGGATGTTTTGATGGTGGCAGTTTTGGACCGTTCCAGGATCGCGAACCGCTGACGTAATTGACGTTTCACCCCCCCCCCCTCGAACCGGTCTCGTAAGAGCCGAGTGGCAAAGCGAGTAGCGGGAGTGCCGTTAATTAAAACCGGGATGGAAAGAGAGAGAGACTGGTAGCGGTATAAATAGTTCGCTGGAAGCGGGAAATTAGTTTATAGTGTCTATTGCGAAATAAACTAAACTGTGCTGAGCCATGTCCAGGCTTTGGACAAAATAATGTGAACTCGTACACAGTCCCTGGCAATCGGCTGATCTATATATTTTTTTAAATCACCGTAGTGCCGAGTGCACTACAGGATTACTGCACCCTCATGTCTATGGAGATGCGCGAGGGGCAGGGAAGGGAAGGGATGAGGAATAGCATCTGGAATAGCCAGGCTGTAGGATCCACCTCTAAGCTCTGGACTCCCTAATGGAAGCTCAGGGGTGACGCCAGTACCCCACGCTAACGAATAAACGAAAGCCTGCGCCGGGAATCGACCCCGGGACCGTCGGCTTGGTAGTATGTTGCCATACCCACTGAGCCATCGGTAAGTACGATATGTGACCAGAGCTGTTTATATCTAGTGTTATGTTGTTTTTTGCATACAGCAATGTGATCAGAAACACATAGATCTCAATACAACCATCAATTTCTTCATTTTGAG
This sequence comes from Melogona broelemanni, assembly GCA_033995665.1. Lineage (NCBI taxonomy): Eukaryota > Metazoa > Arthropoda > Diplopoda > Chordeumatida > Chordeumatidae > Melogona > Melogona broelemanni. The sequence continues at coordinate 6,994 of JAUJYS010003719.1, read as the reverse complement.
GTACCGATACTTTCACTAGGTGCGCGTATAAACACATCGTATTTTTGAGAGTCCATTGGGTTTGATACGTCATATTAGAAATTCAATAAAATTAATTCTGGAATCAGCATGTGTACTTATATTTGCTTTATGCGATATTATGCGATATCAGCTTTGCAATGGATAAAAAATTGGAAAACTTATCATTCGAGTGTGCTCAGAAGAGTTAAAATTTACCGAGTAGGAATGGAAGTGTTCGCGTTATTTTGTCCAACCCCTGTATGTGTGCGCTCGCCTACAATGTGTATGAGGGAAGATGGGTTAGTGGCAGCAGCAGTAGCAGCAGCCTATCTAGACAAGCGAGCGTTTCACTTTCATTTGCAGCGAGAGAGATTGGGGGAAAAAGGGGCTCTTTCTTGCCAAAACATTTCGACGGCGAACGACTCCCGCAAATGATGGCCCTGCGCGCTACTTGCATCTCCTCCTCAGACCCCCCCCCACCTCTAAATGCACATTTAGAGGTTCCGTATGCACGTATGTCGGTGCACGCGATCTTAGGAACGACTGGTGCGACCCCCTGGTGGAGGAGAATGTGATAATTGAGTTCGGAGCGAAAACGCTACCTTGGCGTTGCATTTTAAACAAGTGTAAAAAGTAGCGCAGAATACAAAGATGGTAGCGAAAAAACTGCGCATGTATAAAGATCCCCAAGAACAATTACTGTTAAATTCCCCTTTCAAATTAATTTTTTATTTGTCAATGAATACTAAATTGATTAGCAGCGTTTAATGGTAAGCATATAAACAAGCGCATTAAAAAAATCAGCATGTTATAAACTGTAAAGTTATTTTAAAAAAATAAGGAATAGATCAGCACACCAGTATTTGGCTTCATAAATAAAAACTAACAAGGTCATAGATTCTGGATTCAATCAATTGCTAATACAAAATTTGAATTGTCAGGCATTACAAAATTAATTTTGCATCATAACATGTTCAGCGAACCTATCGCACCAATGTCTATTATATGAATCAAGAAAATAAACACTGCAATCGTAATTCGGGTTACATTTGAATGCCCACGCAAAATTCAAATGCTGAAACAAATTACATATCTGTTTACGGTGTATTCCACATCTACTCCATGCCATATAAAAATTCCAAGAATTTGATTTTTTTGTGGTGCGTTTTAAATTCTATAGATTTATTAAACGTTATTAATAAATTTAGACTTTCAAATTTATTTATATTTTTTATTTAAGTAACAAAAAATGATATCTATAGAAATAGATAAGTCAAGTAAATGCTGACAGAATGCATCACATGTTTACAATACGCACAGGTGTCTATAGAGAAATTCTAATAAAACCTCTTGGTTCAAAGTTCGAGAAAAATGGAAACCTAAGAAAGAACTACTCAAATAATCAACACTTAAAAAAATGTGATTTTGTTACAGCAACTATTTAACCAGCCGTATATAATTTTAGTAAAATAACCAAGCTATGTGCCAAATATTTGACCATCGGTCCTTTTCAGTGTACCAAAATTCAGCGTCAATTATTCTAGCCTTCTTTGACGCTATTAGCTAGCAGTAGCCGACGCAGTCGTAACTGTTATTACGTTATGAATTCAATTCCGCATTTCAACTTTGCCTCGACATTAAATTGGTGGTAGCTGCGACCCCTCAACCGAAATACGATTTCGTTATGGCCTAGAGGAGATATATATTTAATTCCCCCCTCATCCTATTCCCACCCCACCCCCCGTGGGACATCCCCCAGCTTACACGTCAACAGCCCGACACCGAGGCAAATGTTAATCCGTATGCAAAACAACCGGGTCCAAAATTGAATTAACACATCGTCGAAATCAACAAATGGCATTCGACATAATCACCACACACACGCGGGCTAAAACTAAAACGAATGAACCACCATCACCCACCCGACTATCTGTCGTTTCCCACTAGATCCGACACTCACGTGATCTGATCTTCACGTGTTGCTACCAGTGCTGCTACTATAGGGTGCGGATGGAAATTGGCGGTTCATTCGGGGACGGGGTGTGGATAGGCGGGACGTTTAACTTCGAGGCTCTCTGGCGTCAATTCGAAATTCGATTTCGCGACGCCGAATGAGACTCGACTGCGTGGGGGGACTATCGGATACAGCAGTGAGTCGGGTTCTATTATCACTTAAAGAGTCACACTATGGGCAACAGCCCAGACCAACGATTAGTAATCAATTAAAAAATCGATATACATCGATATAGCTCTATATAAGCTGCGCTTTGGCACTAGCTAACACTCGAATTGGGTAATTTGCAGAAGTGAGAATCTGCCAATGAAAACTATCGATAGTTCACAGATCCATAGACTGTTCTACAATAACTGAAACAGCAAACTGATCTGCTAGAAGGTCACCAGAAGTCAGATCATATTTAATTTATTTTTTATATTGACAATCAAGGATCGTAATCACTAAAGTGAACATCGAAACATGAGATTCTGTACCCACTCTAACCATCTGAGTAATTATGGAGGGGCACATTTGCGCCTGTACCTCGTGATCGGATAACGAATATTCGAGCAGGGAATCGAACCAGGAATCGCCGCACACATAGCGGATGCTCTACCTCTGAACTACGGCGACAATAGAACCCGTCGTAAAAAACACCACGTTATTTTTAACGCGAATAATAAAATATCGCTATTTCTCAATTCAAATTGCAAATATAAATAACAAAGCTGCTATTCTGGTTCACATGCACTATCAAAAAACGATCTTCAAACGAATTTTACTGATCTACTCAAATTATTATTGATTCACTAACAGAGAAAAGGGACTTCCGAATACCACTGTCCCTTCAAAAATAGATTCGTAAACGTACTGACAAAAACACTACTGACAAAAAATTATGTTCATCACAATGTATAATCATTTCCAAATATTAGAATACACATGTCCTCAAGCAAAAATTTACATTAGTGACGTAAGACGAACTCGAATTAACATCTCGCCCAGGGCGCTCGATACCCCACAAGGCGGAGGACATTTGATACCATGTGAAGGAGTGTTTCCAAACGAACAGCGCCGTGAATTAAGGCGCGGGCGCACACACACACGACGGCGTTAATATCACGTGCAGCGTGCCAGCGCACGCGCATAATCGTGGCAAACGGCGATATTTGCGGGCTAAAACGAAATGGGCTCGCGCCGAAATCGTCAATTTATTTGGAACTGCGCGCGCGTTTTCAACATACACGTGCCGCGTTCAAACTAATCGCAATCAACCAACAACAAAGGCTCGTGGCGCCACCTAACTTCGATTTGCATTACCGATTTGCTAGTTCCAATTTGCAATTCGTAATCGCGTGTTAGATCAACAGCACGTGCAATTAGCGTACATGACTGGCAACATTACACCTGCTGGCGTATTTCGCACGTGAATACTGAATTCAAATAGCATCTACGAACTTTCGTGGATGCCCGAATTTAAAATAGTGGAGTGAAAAAACTATTAAATCGATATGCAGGGAAAATTTGGCGTAATCCTTGCACCATTAAATTTTCATTTCAGATATATGCAACGGTATGTTCAGCACAGAAATAACATTTCGAGACGTTCAAGTACGTGAAAATTCGCCGAACCGAACAAATAACGCTGAACGAGATTGTAAAAATAAACACAAAATTATAAAGTCAATTTGGTGGTTATAGAAAATATAATAATGATCTAGATATAATCGATCTAGGTTCTGGAACCTACTCGAACCCGGGCCAAGTTAGTTGTGGCCACGAAAAGTAGATTGCCATCAATGACGAAAATTGACAACTATTCTAATAACCAATTGAAAATTCAACCGATTGCATAAAATAAAATATAAATCAGTGAAATAAAGACCGATACACATACTCTTTAATATGTCGGATATTCTAATAACTTTGATGTGATTATCATTTTGTGTTTAATTTCACAATCTCGTTCATCGATTATTCGTTCGGTTCGGCGAATATTCATTTTTATGTACGTCTAAAAATAAATTTTATTTCTGTGTTGCTACTGTGCATACCGTGGAAAAAAATATAATCAAAAATGTTTTAAGAGAGAAGCTTGGGTGGTGCTAACAAGACATCCCATTTCTTGACGACGAACGAGTCGTAAGATCGGCGATATCTGACGAAGAAACGACCCAAAAGGAAAATTACAATTTGACTTCCGCTTTCTCGCGCGCGAGAAACTCGAACCCGGGCCAAGTTTACTGTAGGAGGCAACGAAGAATTGAATAGTGTTGCGAATACTGGTTGAGAATAGTTGCCAGATAGCGACGACTTTCATTTGAACTTTGGCGGTTTAATTAAAAAAATGCAACTATACGTCACACATTTACTTGTACTACGGAAGAACTTGGTTTCAGAAATAATTTCGCACGTAAAATAATATTGAATAATGAGAAATGAAACGGAATTCTAGAATCGATACTTCGCCGCAAAATCTAATTCTGAAATTTAACGATTTTTGTAAATATTTTTAAATATTTTTTATTTATAGATTTTAAATATATACTTAATTTTTGATAAACTTGTTATAAGGTTAATACATACCACATCAATCGGCAACAGCCTTTCGTGATTAAAAAAATTCGCGGATTCACGAACTGCGGTCGGCACAATCAAGCGATTTTCTCGGCAGCCATCAAAGCAAGACGGTACGGTAACTTACCTAAAAGATAAAAAAAGAAAAGACAATTATTAATGCATAGTTACTTTTTCACTTAATTTAATTAATGAAAAACAGCGCCGAAAAGAACGTAAAGGTTGTCAGAATTTTGTTACCACGAAGAAGGTTTGCCCCCGAAACAAAAGTACGCAAAGCTGTGCTGCCCCGCATAGCACTGGTGTCTTGTGTATTTGCCTATCTCGGGCGGAGCTTTTGTTTTAACATGCGTTGAATGGCATTATCGTGCTGTTGCACTTATGTCATGAAAAATGAGAAGCAATTAAATATTTAACTAATACAGTAAATAAATCATTTGAATGTACACAGTGTATGTCAAATAGCAAGAAACCTTCCATTCACCAGGTACAGGAACAGACAATCAAAAGTTCATGCCAATTTAAATAAAAAATTCTAAAAAGAAGTAATAAAAATAAACACAAAAAATAAAAAATAAATTAAATAATAACATAACTTTTAAACAAATGTCTCAGCTCAAATCGCAAAATACAAGCAGAATAGAACAGTGTGGTCCGGTATACAAGTACATGAAGGAACATTGAAGAATAGGGAAATTAAACTACGAACAGAAATCGAACCAAGAAAAACAGAGAACAATCCGTAGAGAGAGAACAGAAGAGCCAGCAGCAGCAGCAGATAACAAAAGCCCGTAATTTGGCGCGAAACATGGTTTCTGGCGAGACGGCGGGAAACGCGCGTGAAACCTATTCACGTGCTGGCACACGCGCTGCGAAGCTACAAATGGGAGAGTGCTCGCCAACTCCCCTTACCCTCCATCCACCCCAACCCGGGAGAACTGTAATGTACTCCACAAATGCGACAAGCAAATTAAGATAATTCTCTTTCGACGAGTTCTGCTCGGTCACACCCCCTCTCCGGTAACCCGGAAGCCGCGTTATGGTGGGCGGCCTACAGGGAAAACAGCCCAGGGCATCGAACAAAGGGATAATCAGTATTTTAATTTTCTTTACAATGATCGTCATTCAATGTAATGAATATGGCAGCAGTCGAATAGGTCACCATCTAAACGCTTGAGCATTATGAGGGGGCACATTATCAAGGTGGTTCTGTATGCCACTTTGTTCTTGAGTATTATAGTGTAAAGCAAATTTTTAAATGGTGCAATTATTTTTTTTTTTAATATTTTAAGAGGCACAATCATTTCTTTTTATTAAATTTAAGATATGAGCTGTAATATTCAATATGTAAATAAATATTAATTACTTTATTGTTCTTCACACAGTTTAAGAAATGACCGTTCCAGTTCCTGAGACGAAACCGTTCCAAGAATTTCTTCCTAAAAAATAAACTCGTTCCAAGGAACGGAAATCCTCCGTTTCGTTTGTACCCAGAACTGAGCCCCAATCCCAGAGTATATTTTAAGTGCATGGACGAGGGTATCTAACTAAAACCGCCTCCCCCCCCATTGCCCATTGCTCTACGCTTAGTCAAATTGCCAAAAACTTTCCTCATCCCAGTTAGCGCACGCGCGTACGTGCACGTGCGCAACCGTACGACGTCTAAAGTCTGGCACGAGCAAGATTAAGGTCCCTGGTGGCACGCGCTAATGATTCCTGTAGACAGAAACCGGGACGAAGCGAGGAGGCGGACCAACTAGCAAATACTGCACAACATGTTAATATCGGGGCTATTGGATGCTGCGTTAATGATGCTGTCGGCTATTTATGTTGCACGACGTTCCTCCTTTCAACCCCCCTACTCCTCAAGCCCCACCCCCATCTCCTAGTTCGCCGGTCCGATCTGAAGGGCTCAAAGTATTTGGAGAGGATTTAGATACTGGGTCTCAATTAAGGGATCGGTGGGCGAAGGGCGATAAGGGACCCAAGGCGCACGGCACCGGAAAGGACTTAATTGCGATTTAAATTGGTGAAATATATTTTTGTGTAAATGATACGAAAATTTGTTTTACGCTATACGTGTGAGCATACTAAGTTTACATAGTACGAAACATTTCTCTGAGGGATTATCAAATTCAGCTTTTGACGTATTAATACTGTGTATTTTTCACATTTGGAGTTTTATAAAATTTGAAAGTCTCAGCAAACTGTAATTTGAATCTTATTTATTTAAGTACAAAACTTAACTTGTCCAATTAGACCGTGTTAAATTTAAATAACTTATAGTAGTTTGTTTATAAACTTCGGAATAAATTTTTCTAAGTGGGAGCTGGGAGTGGTGGCGCGTTCCTGTAATCCCGCAGCTGGGAAGCGTACTAACCGATGGCTCATGAGCCTACGGTCCCGGGTTCGATTCCCGGC
>JAUJYS010003718.1:0-12754 GCA_033995665.1 Melogona broelemanni | reverse complement strand
CGCCGGGAATCGAACCCGGGACCGTTGGTTTCGTAGCATGTCCCCATACCCACTGAGCCACCGGTTCGTACGTATAGGTCGAGACTGGGTGGAGACTTTGTACGAGTAGATATATAGCATATTGGTACGTGTATATGTGCACGGAACCAGGTTACATTTCGTCGCTGGCGGCGCCTTAGCGTAGCAGAGCCAATACTCGCGTATAAGCGAAGAGAGGAAAGAAAAATATTCGCTTCAGAAAATCGGTACGCCAGATCGAAAAAAAATCTGGGGCGAAAAAAATAAAAAATAGAGAAACGAGTAAAACAGGGAGAAAAAAAAATCGTACGAACGAGAAAAGCGTATTATACAGATAGTTGGAAGTCACTTTTGGCTGTCGACAAAATATCGACATCAGCGGGATGGGTCTCCCCCGCAGGTTGAGACAACATCTCCCCCCCACCCACATTCACCGACCGGGATTTATCGATTGTATTGTTTGTAAATTCGACAGATTCCCGTATTCAGAGGCGCCGGGCCCGTGAATCGATATTTGCAATTGTCCACAGAGGCGACCTGACATCAAATTTTTTTATGGATATCGTTATATTACACTATTTCTTTTTAAATCACCGATAAATTGAAAAAAAAAACAATTAATGACGAAATCTACAACAAAAGACAACAAGCATAGTTAGTTAATCTCAAAATTCATTGATGAGCCAGAAGGTGTGTCGTCTGAGATAAGAAATCAAGAAAATAGCACCGAATAAGGAACAGAGACGACAGAGTTGGCGGGAATATGAAAAAGTATGGAGCAAATCATGAGACACGAAACATCGTAATATGCCAAATCTGCTGCCCCGTGCATAAGGCATTCACTAATGACACTGTACTGCGGGGAAGCCATCTTTCTTTTCTTAACACGCGAGCGGTTTTGAAAGACGCGCTAGCACTTAGGCTCGCACGGCTCTGATTAAATTTCTAATTTATTTCATTTCTCCGGAACTCGCGGATCGTAACTTAAGTCTACCGAGAAACGCGAAACCAATAAACGTTGCCCCCGACTCCGTTTCGCAGAATACACGTCCCAATCATTCGACTCGATCATTTATTAAAACCGGGTTCAGATGGCCCCGACCATTTCTACGCTTAAAAGTCATCGACAGAGTGCAAGTGCTCAATTCAATTAGAAGTGGTACTGCGAAGTGAAACCAGTCAATACCGAGATTATTCGTCGTAGCCCAGTTGCCATTGCAACCGACTGTGGCGCGGCGATCCCGTGCCACTCAGACAATGGCAAAAAGCAACACGAGGGCACATACTCTCCTGCAGTATATGGGAATAACAATAATAGTAATAATAAAACATTTCACCAAAAATAATTTAATGACTCGATTGAATAATGCAACAACGTAGTGCCCATCAATCAGTGCCAAAAGTCTCCATATTTAGTCAACCTCAAGAGTTACCAAACGTGACCGTCAAAACGAACTGACAGGAGAGCCAATTGGAACATGATCGATCTAAATCACATCTTCAACGGAGAAGAGCGTCCTGATTGGCTTAGAACCACGTTAGCACCACACCAGCCAAATCAAATAGCGACCGGAGCCATATTCGTCTGCCTTATTTAACGTCTGAAGTATGATGGTAGGCTTGGAACGAACGGGCTGACTCGATTTGCGCCTACGTAGTGGTGGTGGTGGCCCTATGCAAATACAACAATCACATTTGCCGTCGATGCAAAATACACATATATTGGAATATATGTATTGAGAGAGACTCGTATCAGTGTGGGCGCGTGCATATAGCCGCACAGCGAACACCTCTCCCAGCCACGCTTGATCGTGCTCCGATAACGGGGGAGTGTGCGCGGCGTGTGCGTAGTACAACGCGTGCTCCTAATCCGAGTCACGTGACGGCGCGTTGGCCAAACGAACGATAAGATGTATATAGATGTATACAGTTTTGACAGGTGATTACAGCTACCTCTTCCATCTATCCGGGTGAGTGCACCGTATAATCTTTATCCAGATCGCGACGAATCCGCATATTAAAATTGATTCAGATCGAGTCTTGCGTTTTACTGCGTTACATGTTAAGTATAACAATTATCATCGGACGCTGCTAGCAATTTATTTCTGTGGCTGTCACTGTTTCAATGACGAAGACAACGACGAATATCAGAAATATTATACTCAAGTAAAAAACAACGTTAGTCTTTTTTTCTAATTTTTTTTCTGATATTTGTACTTAGGCAGACTAAACAGTATAAAATTTAAGTAATTAAAAAATATTGATTAGTAGCAATTATTTTACTTACCGGGTCAGGACACAATCGTACCAATGGTGAAAAAAGAGGAATTGAAAACAAGACTTAAAGAGGTCGAAACAGATAATTTCTTGTGTAAACAAAATTTTAATTTTTTTTTTTAAAACTGGTTATGCTATCTTAAACTTTAAAATTATTTTCCAGTATCTGGACATCAATATCAATACCAAAACTACTCTACTAAAGTTGTCTCAATTGAATTAGGACACTAAACTGTGATACTGAAACTGTGATTCCCATAAAATTTGAGGTGAATGTAGATACTGAAACCGTGTATCTACAGTCACCTCAAATTTTATGGAAATCAACCCTAATGGGATTTTGACCTACACGGTGTGTGACTCACACTCCTCCCAAAGCTTTTATCACGAGTAAACAACACAATTTAACGTTGCCAACGCGATCGGAGCTGATATCAACTAATGACGGGAACGTAGAAACGTCGCGAATATTGATATCCATGGTAAAATGGAGTTGCGCAAACACGAAGTTGGTGCAAACAATAAACATCCCTATAACTAATGATTCCTGACTATATGTGCTAGAGTTAACAAAAAATGAAGTTACAGCTAATCATTTCATCAGACTATAACCAACCTATATTAATCTTCTACGAGCCAATTACAGTGACATAACAAAATTAACTCGGAGACAGACACATTTCAGTTGAGCGATAAAAGTCTTTAAAATTTTAGCACACATATAATCCGTTTGGATAACTCATACAGAGCGCAAAAATATTCTTAGAATACGTTCCATATGGAACTGATAATTAAGCCAATGGATTAAATCAAAATGTGGTATGTACCAGAAATGCAATTTTGGCAATGGTAAAGGTATTTACATTTCAGCATTATGATGACAATGTCTTAAATTTTTTAATAAATTATTTTTATACTCTATAATGCCGACTTTATTATGCTACTTTCATTGTAAGACTCGAGCCATAAGAGGGGTACAGAACCTCATTTTGTCCTGTATTCATTACGATAATCCAGGTAAAAAAAAACACTTTAAAACCCAAATTCGAAGTTTTCTAGTTTTCACCACTGTAACACACTGGCGATATTATTTTAATATCCGATCACTCCATTAGCAAAGCACAGAAGCCTATATACAATTTCTCCCTGGTCCCCACTTGCAACATCTGTATCGAGGTCAGTGGAATTCACAACCAGGCTCTCATTAGCGAACAAAAAGCTAGCTCTCCACTCTACAGTCCACAATTAGCCACGGCCAGAACAACACAACAAGAAAGTAACGTTTCAATCGGCTGGCGCCGTACGTACTGGGACAGCGCAAAAATTCAACCGAGTGAAAGTGAAACACACAACAATGCCGACGATGACGACGCTACGATGATGATGAAGCATCTCTCTCGCTCGCCGTTTTCCACTTTTCCTTTAAGTGGAATGATGCATTCATTCAGACATAATTTCCCACCCTCAATACGAGGAGACCGAACCACGAGCGTGGAAACACGGCCGGCGGCTGTCGAAACCACACGGATCGAGTCTGTATAGGATAGAGTGTCGTCCGTGTGGTTTCGACGGTGGCCCGGCGTCGCGACCAGCACGCGCGAGCCCAAAAATTAATATAATGGGCAGCGCGGGTGAATCAATTCGTGAGGCGAATGGAGGGGGTAGGAGGCTAATGTGTGTGCGGGGGGGACGGGGTGGGTAGTGTCGGGCGAAAATGAGGGGCAGAGGTGATCAATAGGGACCGGATAGTTGTACTATTGACAATCTCGGAAAAAGTAAATTGATTATTAAAGGAGACAAAAATAGAAATGATAATTTCATTTACATTATAGTGAAATTCACTATGATTTAATAATTATAAAAAGTAAAAAAGTAACACAAATTTTTAGAATAATCAATGAAAACATAACTTCCTTGATTGAAACAGCAAAATATCAAAACAAGAAAGTTATCTAAAATATAAGAAAAAAGTGTCTAAATGAACATCAAAATTATCAAAAAGGCAACAAGTATTACAATTATAAATACCATAAAGAAAAACTTAAAATAATTAATTGACCCAACTTTATTAATTGAAACTACCAAAATGTCAAACAATAGGAGATTTGACGGAATAATGTGAGCTTGTTGTCTTGTTGAACACATTTCGATTTATCTCACCTCTTCAATTAATATGTCGTATAAATAACAACAGGGAAATTGAATAAGCACGTGTAGTTTGAACACATACGCTTGATCCAAGTACGTAAATTAATGTTAAAAAAAACAACTTACATATCCGGGCCCTGCCGATCATAAAAAAAGAGATGTACGTTCGTGTCGGTGGAGGGTTAATACATATCACATAGCACACGCCAAGCCAAACAATAAGCGCAGATTAAACCAAATTGCGCTCCGAGTGGGTTATGGCCGAATGAGAGAGCGGACCCGTCCCTCAATTGATCTGCGGTTAAGATAAACGAGGCCGCAAGTATACACAGACCCCGGGCTCTACACCCCCGATCGTGAAGAACCGCTCGCTTGCTCCCTCCCCATCATATTTTTGCATTGTCCCACCACCACCAGAGACCAGATGGACCTAAGTGAATAACTTTTGTTAAATGTTAACGGCCGGGGTAACACGTGACTAGAGATGCGCGCATTAACACGGTAAATCACCGTTAATGTAATCAACTAATCATTGTAATGCAAGAATGGCAATTGTATCCCGACGAAACACGCGCAGTCAAACTTCAACCCCATGAACTGTTAAGTCTGGGGCGGGGGCGCAGCTCTGGTCGCCATATGTTTCCAAATCCAATTTAACTGGGTGCGTTCAATTTTCAGATTGCAGACATAGGTTACTGCGTAGGAGAGGTTAGGGGTTATCCATTGAAGAATTAAACGACACCCAGATAGCAGATCTTTGAACTTTCTAACGATTCATCAAAGGTTGGTATCTGATTGCGACTGGTATTTTAGCAATGTGTAGAATGAAACATAATCCTCAAAGAGCACTAGGATTAAAAAATAATAATAAAAAAGACCATGTTAAAAATTTTCATTGAATTTATTCAAGATTCAAACCGAAAAAATGTAAATGACACAAACCATTCAATAAGGCTTGCCAGAATGTCACAAAAATGGCGGTCGAAATATCATTAACGATGCTAGTACCGCAATTTCAAGACGATCATTAAAAAAAAAACTACTATTTCTCTTGACATTACACAGAAATCGAAAATACTTTTGGACAAAAGTTAATCGTGTTTGCGGTGGCCGCGGGTTCTCGTTTTTTTTATTATTATTTATTAATACCGCCGAGGCTGCAAAACGTATACGAAAGCAAAGGCAAAGGGGGAGGGAAAAACGAAAAAAATTGCGTGCGCAATTTTTCTAGCAGTTTTATTGTTGCGCCACACAATTCAATATTTGCGTGGTTGATATGGGGGCCAACGGAGGTTCATCAAAATCCATTCAAGTTCTGATTGAAGATTTCGTCACGTTCCACATTTTTTTTTAAACGGAGAATGCAACCACGTTGGAACTGCATTCCGAAAAAAAAAAATGAAATAAGTCACAATACGCGGCGTTATCAATTTCGAACAATTGGAAGGAAATATTGGTATTGGTTGGCCGTTTTCATTAAAAGTAGGCCTGCACATCGTACACATAGCGTCGCCGTTTCTAGATACAGAAACCGCGTTTGAAAAAAAAAAGTGCATCGGGAAAAGAATTTCAGCTTCATTGGCGACAGCCTACACAATTGCAGTCTGTACTACAGTACAGCGAGCCTTCATACTAAAACTCGAGATTCTATTCGAGGAAAAATCGAGACACGAATAAGCGTGCTATTAATTCTATGTCGTCTCTTGATGAGCACGTTCGCCTACTATGTCAGAGGACTCAGGTTCAATTCCTGATCGATACCACAGGAATTTTTCGAGAGAAAAACTCGTACAAGCTTTCATCAGAATGAAATTAAAGCAAAGAGGCCAGTGTCCGTACGTTGACAGGTACGCGTTAAAAGATCCCTACCCAGATCAGAACCCTAGGCTAGGCCAAGTTACCCGGTGGCCCCTGATAGACGAAATGCGAGACCAAACACCAACGCCAATAAACCTACTGAACAGTACAAAAAATATTAAGTCTTCTGGAATAGTACTTCTACTTTTAAAGACCTCATCCAAGAGCCAGACTGCTACAGGTAACCAACAACTGGTGTCAACCTGAAGCAGGTGAGTGGCCTATGTAAATGGTGCAGGCATGCACATCAAATAAAACCTACAGACATCATCACATGGGAGACACCTGAATATAGTAGCAGCACAATGTATCAGACATCATAGTCTGTATATCAGTACAGTGCATATATGGCTCTGTACAAACATGCATGTGGGGATATATATTCTTCAGATCGTAGAGATCATACGTTTGCACTATAATTTCTTATTCAACAATACGATTTTCTAAGTCTCCTAAATTTTCAGTGCACGGGCCATAAACATGCCACCAAAGGCCTGTCGAATGGAAACCCCCTTATCGCATTACACGATTCGCAAATTTCATGGAACACGGGCGCACACTTTTCTGCCTCATTTTCCAACCCCACGGGTGGTGGCATGATCGCGAGAAAAAGTAAGTGAAAAAAAAACTAATTATAAGCGTAGATAAAAGGCAATCGCACGCTCAATAATGGGGGTACAGTACACGACGAAGAACGAAACGACGGGAAAAAAATGCGGCGATCTAACACGCATTTTGCGTGGAAAAACATCTGCATCGCACATATTATTTAGTCGACCGAACCCCGCGCATAGAAAAAGCTCCACCACATACACATACACCACACTAAATCATACATGCTATCACACACAGCCGCGCGCGCCATAGCGAAAGGGAATCACGCGAGGACGCATAAAAACCGTATAAAAAAGTCGACTAAAAAAATTGAACAATCGCCCAGAATTATTCCCCCAATTGCAATTTATTTTTAGCGGCAGTCCGAACCCCTCGTGCACGGCAAAGCAATGACTCATTATTATTATCATCATCAACCACAAAAAAAGTAATTTTAATGGGATTTCGCGGACACAGCAGGGGACGCACAACACTGGTTATACCGAAACGCGCGTGCACTTTTGCGAAAATAATAACCGGAGACAGTAATTGAATGCCAACTCTCAGCCATTTACAGAGCGTACATGTCCACGCACCAAAAGTTAACATACACACAGCGACGACAACGAATTACATTAGGTAACAAAAAATAAGTTTGTTTCAAAACCTGAACATTCGGCAAAAATATAATGAAACAACTTTCCGAAGCCAAACTTACCCCTATTAAGATTCCAAAGCGGGAACAAATTTCCCAAATTGACATATCGCCTGCAGCTAACCTCGCGACTCTAGTCTTCGACGAGACTCGTGGTCACAAATCGGAGACTCGTGGTCCCATGAGGACAAATTCGCAAAAAAAAAATCAAAATGTGACCTATTCGCGGAGATCGCGCTCCCAACATGTACTACTGTACAATAACAAATCTTTTTATTCGAACTAAACTCCATTTATTTATATTGAAAACCAACTTAACCGAGTTACCAGCCACCCCATTCTACACAGTTCAGTGCATCTCTATTTAAAAAATACACCCGCCACGGTAGTCTCGATCGATAACTGATACGACCAAACCACCAAAAATGGCAGGAGGAAGCGATACATGTGAATGGCGTAAAACGACGGCTGTTCGGCAAAAACCGTCAACCGCACGTGCATACCGTAAATTACAAATAAAAACAATTCCATCGCTGTTCTCCCTCCCCACCCCTTCAATTTACTGGTAATGCAAGCCCAGCACGAAAAATTATTTCTGAAAATGGGGTGGGGTGACGGAGGGGGAAGGGGCACAAGTAAGCATTAAATGTTTGCAGTCTGTAATTTTTTATGAATTGTACACCAGTTTATTGAAATGAAATTATTTCTTGCGAAAACAATAATTGAATTGTCATTAATTCCCAGCTCACAAGTTGTGCGAAAGATAAACAAAATGCAAAGCAGTTTCGAAATAGAAATAAATTTTCTAAAACGAGTTGCAAAAAAAAAAAAAAGGGTATAAGCTGTAAATTGCCCTATCCCACACTAAGACCAAAGCTGTTTTTTTCTCTCTCGCGTCTCTGTGGAGATATGTGAGGGGCAGGAAAGGGATGGGGAATGGCAGCTGGAATAGCCAGACTGCAGGATCCACCCCTAAGCTCTGGACTTCCTAATGGAAGCTCAGGGGTGACGCCAGTATCCTAGGCTAACGAATAAACGTAATCCTGGGCCGGGAATCGCTTCGTAGCATGTCCCCATACCCACTGAGCCATCGGTTTGTACAAATACAAATAATAAGATATAAAAATAAAAATATTTAAAGCGAGATAGAATTTCTGGTCCCCCCCCCCCAGTTTTCACGTACAATTGGTGTAGAGCAGATCATAAAAGTCTGAATGACTGAGAATGTAAGTTGAGAGAATGTGAGTTGTGTATCGTCAATAATTCTAAGTTTAAGAAAAAAAAAACCTTTGCAAACCTCATTTGGCAATATAATATTCGACCTCGCAGCAACGAATATCCGCACTCACACCAATTTGATTCAGATTTAAAAACGTCACTGGTTCCGCAATGACAGTACGACACAACAGATCGTGACATTTTTCGAGCCGGAAAAAAAAATATATGCGCGTCCGGGGGATTGCCGGTGACGCGTACCCGGGGCACTGAAACTCAAATAAAAGCGTCGGGGAGAAAAAAATAGCTGACGCGCACGGTTTGTTTGTTGACAGTGGGTTGTGCGTCGGCAGCCGTAAAGGTAACAATATTTTTTTAGATTTATATATTGTGGCAACGTGAGGGCACCCATAATGGTGGGAGTAAAGCTGTGTGGCAGAATGGCGTATAAATAAGGGTGATCGTGTCGCGGAAACGCGAAAGAAGAGTCGAGTGGAGAGAGAAATTAATGTCCCGAAAGGGAACCGAGCCGACAGCTCTAGGTAAATCAATGGCGGAGTGCGCATGCCGTGTTGTCAGCTCACATGTACACGCCGGGCGGGAGATGTGGACTCTAAAGACCTTTTTTTTCGCATTTCGAATTTATGTAGACCAATTTGTTATATGGGTTGTTTTATTTATTATAATCTAGTCGCAGAGATTCGCCAGAAAATTATAAATTGTTTTCTGATTAATTATCAACTGTTTATTTCAGAAAACCCAGAGAGAAACGGGTACATTTTCTTTCGCATATGGATCCTATTTGAAGAGGCGAAAATTTTTCAAACACGACTTGGTATATTTATTTGTTGGTTACCTTTTTGATTTACCTCGTATTCATAGCATGTAAGCCATTTTGGAAGAATTAAGTAAAAAAATATATTGGCCGATTTTTAACTCAATCGCAACGTCCATGACGTCACAAAACGAGGCCCAAAAGTCATGACGTCAGCAAACGGAGACGAATCTCAACTGAAACGCAATCCACCAGACCAAGTCATGCGTTTCAAATTGACAAATCGCTTGTGCGCTGAAACGCAGCACACACGCAAAAAAAAGACAATCGAACGCTAACGAGCATTTATTTGTCTTCGGATAAATCATAAATCGACCGGGGAATACACACACGTATGGGCAAATATTCATATGTATGCGTGAGGGCGATTGGGCAAACGCGCGGCATACTTTACGAATACGAGGTCAATTTCACGCGCCCAAATAACAATGGACACGACCAAATCAGACTCATTCACGTAAATAGTCGACAACAATGTAAGCGAAAGTATGAAACACGCGGAAGCAGTTCATATGTTAAAAAGATCGAAACACATTTAAATCATTTATGAATGCTTGGATAAAATTAGAATTTTTTAATTGACCAAACGATGGGCGCGTGAGATTGACGGTATTTTTCATAAATTTGGTGTAACACTCTACGATCAAACAAAATAGGTCAGTCCGAAACTTATTCGTCATCAGCGCACCAGGAAATCGACTAAACGATAACCCATGTCGAGAATCGAACCCGGATCAAAAGTCAGTCCTCGTATTAAATCTGACGAACAGTTTCGCATTTTTTAACCCCCATTCTCTTCAGATTCGAGCACACGAGGGTTTATTTTTCATTCATAAAATTGTAAATCCAACAACCCCCTGGACAGCCAACACAAGCGTACAGGGTTCCATTTCAATAATCCGCCGCGGCATATAGCTCTCCATACATATCGATCCCAACCTATACAACTTTGATTTGTCCATTATATATAGGACAGGGAGCACACGCGAGGAGGAGGAAAAAAGAGGTGGTTGTGGTGGGGTCATGTTAGCAGCGCACCCAAGCGAGCGCCAAATGACCTACGCTAGGATGACGCTATATAGTCCCGCGCTTGGGGGGGATAGTTATTTCCAGCCCAACGGATACACATATTAAATAAAAAGCCAGCCATTATGTGTGCTCGTATTATATGACGTGCCAAAGCCGTGTATATACGGTCGGATCAATGCCGACTGGATCGGCAAATTACACCCCCCCCTCCCTCCTCCTCCTCATACCGCCACTACTATAGAACCCGACGGGTGCCATGGACAACTCCTAGAAAACCAACGCGAAGGCGCCGTATACATGTAGGAAATAGACACACTGTATACACGTATACGAGCATATACAAAAATGTGGGTCTACACACTCACTACTCGGGCTATATACATGAACTCGGAAATGGGGATAAGTCCAGGATGTTAACATACTTTAATGTGCAAATAAATATTTAGCGTCCGGACGAGTGCGCGTGGGATCAAGATACAGCACAATTGTTTTTTAGATGCTGCGCAATAAGTTATATAGACATCAGTTTTCCGACAGACATATCTTTATCATATTTGAATTCTACACGTACTATAAATGGAACTTATTTAATTAATATCATGTGCCCGTGAATAAATAGAGATATAAGATTAGAAACTAAACTCAATTATTAAATGTAGTAAAACTAGTTAGGATGTAAAAGCGCAACAACTTCAACAAAATGTCAAGCCCACATTTAAAAAAACTAAAGGTGGTGATTTTTTTTTTGGTACAAAACGTAAATGCTATTTGAAAGTCAAAATGTATTTGTACCTTCATAACTTTCCACGTATTTTATACTGCTAGTACTTACAAGATAACCTTACTCAATCGACAAGACCTGATAACAATTTTGTCAATCTATTTGTCGGCTAAAAATAATTGCCAACAATCGTTTCCACAACCTTGGTTGATTAGTCAGTCCTGGGACTGGTTTTCACAGCAGGGTGTCGTCTCTGGACCCCGACCCTCGATCCCCCGACACCTGCGGTTGTTCTAGGCAGAATACAGAGATGGTTTGCCATTGCCTTCCTCCGCGCAGTACCACAAGCCAATCCAAAGATCGGCTGTGCTGGGAATAGAACCCAGATCCGCTGGTTGGTAAGCGAGCACGCTACCTCTAGGCCATAAAGTCTACAAACCTTGAATTGTTTATTTAAGTCGGCAGTTCTGATCACGCAAATATATCGTGACGATTTTCTGTTATTTCAACCAAGTCGCACAAGCCAAGCATTTGCTAGGCGAACGGGAATTTTTTTTTCCCATCTAGAAGCAACCGACGCACAAAGGTGTGTGTAGGTGGGCTCAAGTCGCGCGCTCGGGTCCCCAGACCTGTACCCGTCGATTGGCCATCCGGACCAAGTTGGACCCGCGGCCGGCCACCAATCCCATATCCACCGGGTCATCCCACGGACGACACAGAAAAGTGCGACCCGTCGCACTTCTCTCCGCGTGACAAGAGAGCGGTGACGGGACATCGAAGCTACGGTGTATGCAGCACGCGCCGAGCCACCACTATATGAATATGTAAGCGTCTATTAATAATCGAAGGTGAATATATGAATCGCATTCGTACAATCGGCAGGCACGGGGATAGAGAGGCATCTCGGGGGGATGTGTACCGGGTACATAGACGTGGAGTCCATACACAGGCGGAAAGGCGATAGTGCAGTTAGAATCCTCCTCCCACCACTCGCAGCCATCACCCCGCAGGCACTGGGCCAGAGGCGTTGAGGTCAAAAAGCCTCGAAGGCAGTGGTGTCAGAACTTTTCTTCGACTACCACCAATTACGTGAGAGCTTATCGAAGTTGCCACGGCATTTGTTTACTTCGCAGCTTGATTGATCTAAGGTCACAGTTCTAACAGGAGACGTTGTCAAAAACTCGAGAGGATGACTTAAGACGTTCGTTGACAGCACCGTAAATATTTGTTGGAATCAACCACTTCTTATTATTATTTATTTTAATTCACCGTAGCGCCTAGTACACTACAGGAATACTGCACCCTCGTGTCTTTGTGGAGATATGTGAGGGGAAGGGAAGGGGGATGGCAGCTGGAATAGCCAGACTGCAGGATCCACCCCTAAGCTCTGGACTCCCTAATGGAA
>JAUJYS010003717.1:0-12756 GCA_033995665.1 Melogona broelemanni | reverse complement strand
CCATAGAGACACGAGGGTGCAGTAGTCCTGTGGTGCACTAGGCGCTACGGTGACTTTAAAAAAAAAAAAAAAATATGAGAAAGAACTTTTACCGCACCGACTTTTAATTTTATGAACCCGATACAGCAGAAATAATAAATGGTTGCGAAAAACGACGACTGGCGTGGCGCGTAGTTAGTTCGAAACAAGCCAATTACGACGAAACCTATTTTGCCGGGACTAGTTCGCGAAAACCAGGAAATAGTCTGGCTAGGCTAGCTACAATAGCGCGATGAACGAAGAGAAGAAAGCAAGCAAGAAAAGAAAAAAAATCAAGAGACGCACTAAAGAATACGACGCAATTCCTCCCACGACTGCCTAAACGCGAGTCCGAGATGAGACTATGAAAATGCAATTGCGTTATTTTACGGTCGGCGAGGAAGCAACAAAAATGTTAGCAAATTTTCCTTTGTATGTATGTTTTTTTTTTCCGGCCTCGCGATAGAGATCATGGCGCCGTGTGTTTTGCCTCAAATCTATACCTTTTTTTTTTGCCTCCCCCGCAATATCGTCCTCTGTTGTTACAGTACATGCGCGATGGAATTGCCGCTTTATGGGAACTCTATACGTTCTAAAGCTAAGCACTTTTCTAGATTGTGCCCCGTGGTGGAATAGAAATTGTCTCTGCCCGACTCTCTGAAATTTTCTTTTTCGTCTAACGATTTAGCCACCGTCTTTTTTCGTCGTCGGTAGCGGCAACCCCTTTTTTTTTTTTGGACGTTCGGCCTAGGCTGATTTGTTGCTTCCTCCCAAGTTTGCTCGCTCGGTTTTTCCGAGCGCTCCTTCCTCAGGCAGGTTTAATGTTTGGTTTCTTTAGAGTTTCGGCAAATACGATTGTTCCGCCAATTAATAGACGTGTATTACTGAATTATGTTTTTGTCCTGCGTTCTACGCCTTTGGTAGAGCAACAGAGAAAGATAAATATTGATGTTGATTTATCTGATCTCGTATTTGAAACTGATATGGATTTACGTAAAGACGGAAACGGCACTAAATTTTATAATGAACTAGACATTCATCCCGGCTTCTCCCGGTTAAGTTGGTTCGGTGACTGATTATAAATTTGCCACTGATTCTGCCCAGAATCAGATTGTGTTCTGGGATTTGAGTTGGATTCGAATTCCGGTCTGAGTGAAAGATAATTAATCAAAAAAATATATATCACCTCTTTTATCGTTCTAATTAGATTTTCTATTCTGGGGAACTTCTTGTAAACTTCATCTGGGATCCGTTTCTCACGACAACCGTCCTGCGTCCTGCGAAAAATATACAGGTGCGGTACAAGCACATATTCAGAGTACATGCGTACGTTTTTAATGGAATTACTCAGAATATGACTCGTTGCAAATGACAAAATAGATTTATAACTTGGAATTCACAATTATGGCGCAAAATTCGGCGACTCGGCACATCACGCGTCGTCTCGAGAATGGGTTGTCGTCGAGTATAGACTCCGATACAGTGGCTCTGAGAGCGCGAGCTAAGTTTCGCTCGCTCGCCTTTATATTCGAGTAATTCGAGCTTTTTTTGGCTGGCCAACTCTCGTCTCTCCCCAGTTTTGTACAGCTTAGTCGTTGGCGGTACAGAATCGCAAGATGGGTCTCTTCTATAGCAAGTCGGCCAGGGAGCCAGCTAGAGAGCGCGCGCGAGAGAGAAGAATCTCAGAATAGCAGGATCGCGTAATTTTCGGTGTGTGTGCCATTTAACGAGAAGTTATAGCCGCTCTTAGGAGGGGAGCCTGGCGTTGCGAATGCGCTCGTTTAGCGAGTCCTATCGATGCGCACCGTCGACCAAACGGCGTTTTGGAAGAACCGCTCGACAAATCACTTTAGAAGGCCAAACTTGCTAATGTTAACTGCGGAATGGGATACGGCCTGTACGTCCGATTTCGTACGACTCGAGACGTTAACTCATTCTTGATTAATTTTTAATGCGGGCTGAATCGTGGCGCGCCTTCTAGCGATGGAGCGGTGTTGGACTGAATTTTTTTTTCTCTTGCGTGTGTGTCGATGAGAGTTTAGCCGGTGAATGCGCCGAAGTATAAAGCGCTTGTAAATGTAATGCACGGGGTGGTAGTCTGGCTCCTGAAAGCGCTGAGTTAAAGCGCTTCCAATGACTATCTCTACCCGCAAGCCGCTCCGGAGGGGGTCCTGTGGCAGGGGTCAAATGGCCAGTTTACGAATCTTCCCTATTTTTGTCTAATTTCGCCCAGTTGCGATTGAGGAACATTCTCGAATAGAATTTTGCAATTGTCGCATTTCCTTCAATCCGTGATCAATGTGGATTAACCAAGTTATAAATTTAATTAGATTAATTCTCGGATCACTTCTTCACCCGGACCGGGATTTGAACCCAGACCTGGGAACGCAATCTGAATCCGTGACAGATTTCTGATCCGTTAACTTAATCAACTGAACTATCGGTTCCGTTACATACGGTTTTTTGGTTTGCCTGCCGTAAGCATGTTTCGACATGGAACATCAAAGGCGCTTTCACCGGCCAGTGAAACTTAATTGCACCAGAACAATCGATCCAATAACGCTCCGGTTGAAGATATGCGCCTAGTTTCTGTCTCTTGCGTTTCTTTGGGTTAAAAAAAAATGTCGTTTGCAACCAGATGTGCTTTACCGATAAGTGGAACTGTTAAAAAAAATATCATGATCTAATTTATATTTTTTTGAAAATGTGTTCTTTTCTTGTCAAGGTTTCATGGATTGAGTCAGGCCTGTGTAGCGTTCGACAATGGTGGAATTATTTTTTTTGTGGTTTGTTCCGCGATTTCGATCCAGGCGCAGGCGCGGTGCGAGATGCACCAATTAATGGCCAATTAAAGTTCTCCACATTTGCAGTCAAGCGATCAACACAGTCGTACAAATTGGAAATGCACACTGCCTTTGTGCGAGCGCGTTACATTTTCCCCCGGGACTAGGCGCGACCGCCAACAATGTGTTGGGATAGATAACAGATTTGCTTCTTTTTTTTTTTTTTTTTTTAGTCTTCGCCGCCACTTTTAATCCCCAGAACAGCAAGTTATCAGCACTTGGCGAAACGAAATCGCGACATTATTTCCATTATTTCTTTCAAGCATGAAAGGATAAAAATAAACGTTCGGGAACCTTAAATCGGCTTCATGAATTAGATAAGATCAAAGCCTAATTTAATGCATAACAAAGGGGAGTGAAATCGCATCATATTCGTCGAGGAAGCGTCGACAGTAACGCCATCTTTTGGAGGAGTGAAAAAATTTTAATCCGCGCGTGATCAAGATCGCTGGAAGAAAATGCTGCGAACATTTTTGAGAGATTAGTTCAAAATACCTCTGTAAACATGGTGTTAAAAAAGGAGGGATGCAAAAGTCTTCCAGGATGTTAATGAATCAACAGAGTTAAATTCAACAATTATTTTGTCTAAGTAACCCAGCATCCAGTTTTTAACGAAAAGTTCCTTATGAAATAATTTGTCACTGAAATGTTTCGTTTTGCGGAAAAATAAAATGGCGGCAGGTTGCTCTTCGCTGAACCTCATTTCTTGCGGTAAAATAAATTGATGATGCCACAAAGCCGCATGTGTGCACGAGTCATTAAATCTGATCAGCGTTTTTAAAATTTAATGGCAAATTTCGGATCGCGTCGTTTTTTTTTGTGAACACCCTTCATATCTGATAAAGATGGTATGATGATGTATTATCGTGTCATGCTGTAGTTTTATGTGGGGGGGGGGGGGGATTTTGACTGCAGCGAATGTGATCTTCCGCCCTTAGCGCTCTCAAAGTACAGATCTGGTAAAAAAAAATATTTCTGACGGTTCGCCTCACCAAATGACTCGGCTGTCTTGTGACAGAAGACTATGCGGGTTTATTAAGCGAAATATTAGCTTTCCCCGATAGCGCCTGATAGAAAAATGAGCGACTTCAGCTGCTTAACTCTTCAGCTGCGGAAAGAGAGATGGGAAAGTGCTCTGGCGGGGGTCATCCAGTGTTTCGCAATTACTCGTCGTTTCTCTAAAGGCGAGGAAGAGGAAATTTTTTTGTCCGCACAGCCAGCATCCTGCTCCCTAACCGATTCCGGCTAAATAAGTACTTTTGAGACGAAAAATCCTACGGCCAAATTACCAGTGGAGCGAAATAAATTTTCTGTTGTTGTCACTTGACAAAGCTGAAGTAGTTGTTTTTTTTTGGAGGGGATTTCAAATTGGTTTTCAGAGTAAGGCCACTACCACGAGTTTTGGGTTTGTGGAGCGCAGAAAGGTTTCCTCTCTTCGTGAGAGATGAGTTCCAAGGAATCAGGATGTATCAGTTGCATAGTGAATAGTGTTCTCGTTCGTTTATTTTCCTGCTTCAATTAATATTGTCCCTTGATTAGTTCGGTGCAGTCCTGCGGAGTGTTGCTTCCGATTATACAGGCCGTGACACCGCGTCATCGTCGTCGTGAATGACCCTTACCTCGCGAATTTCTTGTTTGGTCATCCCCAATGCTTAACAAACTCGTCCGAGGCCGATTTCCTGAGTTAGTTGACGCAATCCCTTTGCCGTTTTGACGTGGTGACGTTCGAAAGGCGGTGCGCGTGCGCAAACGCCTACGCTAACCCAGCCCCCTCCCCTCCATTACGTTATTTTTTGATGACGCGAGCTTCCGACCTTGACCGCATCGAAACGACTTTCAATGGCACGCAGCCATGTTGGGCTACTTCGAAGACTTTCGCCGAAGAAACTTTTTTTTTGTTCTCTCTGCGACATTTATGTGGATAAAGCCAGGAGAAAGGAAAAATATACTCGCTCGTTAGGTTTCGTCATTTTTTTTTTTTTTTTTTTTTCTTCACCCGTTTCTTTTTTTTTTGCGCTTTTTGGGAAGAGATCGCCTATACAGTAGATTTGTACTGGAGTCTCTTGTTCCAAAAACGTTACGACTTTGGCGATGGCCGATTGCCAACTCCTGATGGGGCCCAGGATCAGCGCGGAATTAATTTCGCATTGAATAGAAACTCGCTGACGGGCCATTCGTTGCCACGACTCGTTCACCCCGAGCAAATACTTCCCTGCATAGCTCGCGAGCTTTGTGTGTTTTGGCGGTGCCTGTCGTCAGGGGTAGCTTTTTGCTTTTGGCTCGCTCTCCGTGTTTTGATGGCGTTCTTTGAGATTTTATTATGCAGCGGTTTCTGGAAGGACGCAATAAAACGAATGTTTTTCGAATGCCAGCGTCAGCTATTGTTGTCTGGCGTTAACAGGCAGTTAAACGTTGAAAACGTTTTTTATTACAATTTAAATATGTATTTTTTTGGTCCCTATTCGCTGTAGTGAATAACACTCTGTACCCCAATTGTTGCTACGACAATATGTGAGGGGTATATTTTCATCAGAATCGGATAACGTACGACCCGTCTATCGCAGTCGGTATTGCAACCGACTGTGGTGCGGGCGTTCCCGGGTTCGATTCCTGGCGCAGGCTCTCGTTTATTCGTTCATGGGGTATTGGCGAAAGTGCCTCTAACATATTGCCATATCGACACGAGGGGCACATAATATCCTGTAGAACTACAGAGATGGGAATTTCCATAATTAAAAAATAGTAAATAATAGGCGAGAGCCCGCGCCGGGAATCGAACCCGGAATCGCCTCACCAATAGGCGGCTCCTCTACCGTCTGGACTACGAGTTCCTCCCACTCAAGCTACTCACTGTATAACTTTTATTCGATTATTGAAGCCACGCGTGTAGACCAGTTTTTGCCCTAAACAAATTTTCTAATTAATCTGCATTTTTTTAGACTATTCATACTTTCGGTTATAATTGAGATTTCGACAATTGCTCGAGGCTCTACAAGCAGAGAGCGTAACTATTCTTACTCTTATTGTTTATAGCCATCCTTCTTCGCCGGCTCAACGAAACCGGAGGGATATTTCGCTAACAACGAAGTCGGGATGATTTTATTTTTTGTCGTGAACGTCGGAGGAGACGTAGTCCTATTGTTCGGTTTACCTTAGCAAGCCTGCAGCACCTTGCCATATTCGTTCCCAAATTCGTTATTCCTTATTCGTTCCCAACAGTGGGTGCCATTTGGTATATCCAATTGGAGGTAATGTTTTCCGTTTTCGACTGAAATGTCCTAAAATGTCCTCCTTTTTTATTTGTAGTCAGGCTTGGCACAGAGAGAGATGGCTTTGTCACACACAAGTACTATTGTATTGATTTTTTTATTTTATTTCGCTCTACGCGTGCTCTTCATTTACTTATTTCTTATTGTTACTATAATGTAATTCCATTTTTAATTATGCTCTGTAGGTGATCTATCCGTAGTTCGTGTTACTTGTAGATTTTTTGTTTTAATTT
The DNA here is from genome assembly GCA_033995665.1 of Melogona broelemanni. Lineage (NCBI taxonomy): Eukaryota > Metazoa > Arthropoda > Diplopoda > Chordeumatida > Chordeumatidae > Melogona > Melogona broelemanni. The sequence continues at coordinate 6,393 of JAUJYS010003717.1, read as the reverse complement.
TTCATGCCCAAATATCGATAGCTAATGTGTGAATTTTATTTTTGCATTTCTGCCCGTAATGCCGCCGTAAAGTCGAGAAGGGGTTTTGCTGATTTGTGTTTTTTCCTTTCATAATTACGATCCGTGTAGCTCAGTGGGCATGGCAACAGGCTGCTGAGCGGGTGGTCCTGAGTTCGATTCCCGGTGCAGGCTCTCGCTTATTTGATTCTGGGGTACTGATGAAAATGTACCCTTCACTGCCTATGCAACACGAAGGGTACCGAATCTCCTTTTGTGATATTCACTTTTCTCCTAAAGAAAACATAATTTTTTTAAAATTAACATTAAAAATTTATTTATAATTTCAATTGTCATCCATTTCAAATGACTTCAGAATTGATTGTCTTCCATTGTCCTCCATTTCATATTAGATTCTTCTAATTTTGTATTGCATTTCCATTTTTGCATCTGGCAACCCTATTCTCAACGTGATGTCTCGGTCGTCGTCGCCGTTTCTTGGGATCATTACCTCGGCGCAACAAGTGGGATGTGGGCGTAATTATATTTTTCCTATCCCCGGGATTCGTCGACCTACTCTTGCTTGTGGTGTACGCGGGCCTCATTAATAATTCTGTCACAAGTTTATCGAACTACCTGGGGGGAGGGGGGGAGGACGAGTAAACAGACTCAAGCCGACGTCTCTGCCCGTTCCATGTTTATTTTATCATTCTCTGCTATCTATCCATCTCTCTCTTTTCTTGTCTCTCTCCTTTTCTCTCATTCTTTTTTGGATGCTGCTGTTGTTGTTTCTTCTGCCTTTGTCGACACTGGAGACGACACTCATTAAGGAGACTCTGTGCTGGAAACCGAGCCGGGTCGAAGCTGGTTACCCGTAAAATATCAATTCTATCTCGAATTGAGCTGTCGGGTGAATGGGAACGTCGAAGAGAACTGTTGTTGCACAGTTATGGACGGTAGCATTTGTTTCTGAAAAATATACTTTTCTTTTAGCCTGTGGACATGCACATGCCATTTCATCTATTGAAAATAGAACATGTGCGCTTGCCTTCAAGAAATTAACTAGGACTTAAATATTAGCAATGTATTAAAAATGTTTTGAATTTTTTTTTTTTTTTTTTTTTTAATTCGGCTCGGGACCAGGGACAGGGACAGCTATTGTCGAAGAGAGTATTGAACTCTTGGCATAATATTTTTAATCTTTTACTATTCGTTTAGTTTGGATGAATAACTGTGAAAAATATAGATGATAATTAAGTTTTAAAAAAAAGTTTTTTATTTCTTAATTAATCCGAACTGTAATGACTATAAGATGGCGGCGTCTCCGACCAGTGGAGACAAAGAAACAGCAACTTCTTGTGATAAAAAATATTTATTTTATCGCAGAATCTTCATATTACAAACTCTCGATGGGATGAATTGTATTATAATTATTTGTAAAACTTGAGGTGTAAAATTTTTTTAAATGCTCTAGGTAAAGTGGTAATAGTAAAATAATAATTTGCTTTACAAGCATAATTCAGCCTTTTTTTTTTACATACAACTTAATTTCGAATGTTCGTGAAATCAATGCCAGGTCCCCCGATTCCAGATGGATTCGCCGGGGGTCTAATTTTCACCCGTGTAAACGCGGTGGGCCAGTCTACCAATGGCTGGGCTGGCTGGCAGCACAATAGAAGCTTGGATCCGACCGTGAATGACGTCACGTGCGCGCGCGCGGACCACAGTGATATCGATTGCGAACCACGTGATCTGCGAGTTCGATTTGCCGTTCGATAGTGCGGGGATGGGGATGGGGGGAGAAGCGAAACGACGATAGACCTAACGGAATTTCAACGTGCCTGTACCCTATTCCATGTATCCGGCTAACGTCTTGTACGGTTAACGTTTCGACATTGTTTTAATTCTTTAATTAAACCTTTGTTTTTTGTAATTTTTCTCGTGTATTTTGTAGAGGGCTCTACCCTTTTCAGATGTGCATTCTCGTATTTAAAAAAGGGCACTCTATCGCTTTAATTGTCAGTGCGTTTTGCCATTTGGCTGCTCTCTAAAAAGTAGATTTTATCTGGTTCTCCCGAGTTCTATCCTACGAGATGCTTGCGAAATCAACCATTTCGGCGATGGGCCCTTAAGGGCCCACCATATACGAGTGACCGATATTATAGTGACCGATAACGAGTGATAAGAGTTCACCATATACGAGTAAACGGGTTCAGCCACAATATTTTAAAACTACTCATTTTTATTGAAATGTTGGTTGCTCCAACGTTTCAAAGCGCCCATTCAGTGATAAAAAAGTATTCAACTGGGCAGGCATTTGCGGTATTACCACGACACCTATAGGTTGTGGTGGGGCACATATTTTATGATGCACCCTGTATGATGTGTAGTTTGACCCGATTGGATCTGATAATAGTCGGGTGATCCAAGCATGGACTGGGTCGTCGAACAGGCAGCACACACACAGACACGGCCCAAGCTATCGATTAGCGGAGCGCGGTCGCGGGCGGGCGGGCGCGCGTCAGAATGATCAATTCTAAAAATACCGCCGACGGGCTTATTTTCTGTTTCAGGTTCACGTTATACTCCCATTATATACATCGACGCGATGACGTAAGTCTGTCTTTTGCGTGCGCCGCAGACTTTGAATCGCCGTTACTAGGGCGTTGTACGCGGCACTCTTTCTCTTGGCCTTATTGTAGGCCCGCAAGAGGCTTTGGTGTTGTTCTATGGTGGGTGGGACGGTACACGCCGTAGGTGGATTGGGATCAGTGGGTTTTTTGTGTGTTGTAGCTTGGTCTCAATTGTTACTCGGAGAAACAGTTGGTTTAAAGAAAATAGGTTCGAGTCGCCATGTGGTCGTTTTGGTGGACTGTGTTGGGCACGTTCCCTTTTATAGGCACTCGTTCCCGTTCCTCGTTCCTCCGTAATGAAAGAACCGAGGGCGTTCCTCTTTCCTCCTGAAAAGGAACGTCCTACATACTTGGACGTTCCTCAAAAATTGACCGAGGACGTTACAGCGTTTCTACGTTACAATGTTACAGTGAACATTTTCACCAGTACCCCGGGGATCGAATAAACGAGCGCCCGCGCCGGGAATCTAACCCGGGACCGCCGGGCCGCAGCCGTTGTGGCACGTACCCTTTTAAGTCACGGATTGATATTTGTAAAATAAATACGAGTAAATATTTTTCTCGTTAAGTTAAGCAATTAGGTTGGTAAATTCAATTATAAAATGAACATCATTTTAGACAGTGGGGATTGAGGAAAAAATTAAATGAGGGCACGTTTAATAAATGAAAGATATCCTGTTCTTATATAAAATATGTTTTGTGTTAATTACCAGTGAAGACAAAGTTATTACAAATAGTTGACGATGTTTGGTAGTCTGGGACAGAAAAATTAAAAACATTAACTGCTACAGTCTAGGGCCCAAATGGTTGAATAATAAATGACAAGTCTCAGAACATCGTCGGGATAGGACGTTTTTAAAGTTCAAAGCGAGAAGGTACTTCAGTCTGCAGCGGAATTTCTTTCCTTTTCGAAAAGACAAAGTGTAGAAGCACGATAGATCTAAAATAATAAAAATAATAATAAATAGCACTTTGCGCGCAGTATCCAATATGATACGTGTTAATACAATTTAAAAAAAAAATAGTGCTGCGTGCATTTTGCTATGCGCCTATAATTTAAAAACATTTGCGCGCCGTGCACTCATCTTTGTTCCGTCTCCATGTATTACATGTAATACTGTATTTTAAGCAAATATAATCTAGTTCATCGTTGACTCGTCTCGGTTTCGACGAATATTAATATACATGTACAAGTACGTCTCGAATTTATTTCATAATTTTGTCTTCATACGCGTACATACTGTGGATAAATATTCAATCAATAAGACACATTTTCCGCTCTTCATTTCATAGGTGCTTCCCTCGTGGTAAGTCCAACCGCACTCGCGCAACGCGATCGATTCTCTAAAAACCGTAGTTGAGCGCAGGTGGCGCTACTAACGCCGCCGCATGAAATATGGATTCTCCATTCACTCTCCCCTCCCCCTCCCACCAATCCCACCATTTCCATCCCCGATCTCTTACCTCGTGGGATTCTCGCGCACGCGTTTCCATACGCGCGCAAGTATGCGTGCATGCATGCATAGTAGAGATATACCTAAGAGCAAAACTCAACAAGTGGGAGTAGCATATATGTACAAAGAGAGTGCTTGCTGCTGGTGTGTGATGGCAGATTTTTCCAGTTGTGTGTTGGTTGGTGTGTCCTGCCTGTTGCTTCTTCGACTCTATCCGCGGTTTGTGTTTGTGTTCGAGCAGAGAGGCCGACATGGCCGCTGACAGTTACATATCGATTAATTGTGTCGAGGTCGAGTCTTTGATGCGCCGCCCATTTTTTTTTTTGTGTGTGCGTGGGTGTGGGAACTTCTCCATGCTCCTGGGGCCCTGCGGAAAAAAAGTGGGATCGGAGGGAGGATAGACAACGTTTGGTTTTCTGTTCTGTTCCGTTCAAAGCCAGGGGAAATGATTTTGGTCAGGGAAAATCACTGAAAAGTAGGAAAATATAGGAAAAATTCTGCCAAAAGTAGAAAAATTTAGGAAAAATCGTTCGAAAGCAGAAAATGTCAGGGAAAATTCTAAACAAAATTGAATTTTTTATTTTTGTAAAATTCTTTATTCTTGTCAAAAATTGCGTCCTTACCTTTTTGGTGACTCAATTTTCGGGCTCTCTACGTCTTGCAATTTTTAAAAAATTATCTTTTACCGTCGCTTATATTTTTTTAATCGCCCTGCGCGCGCTCTTCCCTTTTTATTTGTTCCTTCAAGTTTGAAGAATTTGGGGGTTTCTGCTTTCAGCTAAGGATTACATTAACATGCAAGTTGTATTCGACTAGAAACAGTATGTACTGCATAATGCGTTTATAATGCGATGATCTTTTCAGCTGACAGAAGATCAGGGCGTTGCATTCATTCCGAAAAGGCGCTTTAGGAAAAATTATTTATTGACTTTGCGGCGGTGAAGCAATTTGCCAAATTGAAGTGAGCGGCGGTTCTTGGTAGCTACTATTAGGCGCCTGATCTGTCAATAAAAAAATAACTGTCGGCGAGCTCTCCATCTACACTGCGTGTGTGTATGGGTGTATGTGTGGGAGTGGCTTAATGGGCGACGTCTTAATTGAGCTTTGGGATTTGTGGTTTTAATTGCTGGGGATTGAGTGCCAAGCATTGCGGCGAGCCGAATGGAGCGGTGGTTTCTATTTTCCTTTCGAATTGGGGTTTATTTATCTTCGTTTAAAAAAAATGAAAGGATAAGGATGAAATTGACAATGCTCTGAAGTGCCAACTGCGCATCAGGTTGGACGTGTGTGTTTAATTTAATGGCGCAATTAGTTATTTACGTTTTGCTGTTAACCTAATGATAATAGTGAACTTACGCGTAAAAAACTTTAAAAAAAAAAACAGGAACACGAGGCGTATATATAATTACATCGGCGAACCGAAGCGAGAAACCGATGAACGAGATTGATCATTTATCATTCTAAGACTATTCTCACAATTCCGTTCATCGTTCCAATGCGCAAAAAAAATGAAACTTAAATGTTGATTAGCATCCCTTCAAGTCTCAAGAGAATCGCTTAACAATTCGCAAAGATAAGAGACAGAATATTTTGTCTTACTTCTGTTGTGCCTCTGTACAATGTTTTGTCATTTGCCGCGGGGAATTTTTTCTTCTCTTAATCGGTAATGCCATTAGACACCTGTTTTTTTTTAACCTAGCGTTTTCAATTTCCTTCTGCCCCTAGCTGGGGTGATTGTGAGGGTCTATCGTTGGGAGACTTCCGCAAGAGCAATTATTTACATCTTTTAGCACTTAGCCGATTTCACTGAAGCGGGGGGAGTGGAATAGTGGTGGGAGAGGCTCTCTTTAAAAGTGCAAGTCGGTATCAATTAATTCAGAGGCAACGACGCTTGCCTGTTTTCCATTGTTGGGCTCGAGTCTTCGCTCTACCATGCCAACGTTTTCAGCGCGCTTTCTCTCTCATGATCTCTTGTTAAAGAATTCATTAGATCAAATTGTATGTACGGAATTGCGCATTGACGTTGAAGCAATTGAGGTGCAGTGGAGTGACAATTTAAACGCAAAGTTTGGCGTCATGTTTATTTTTTTTTTTGCCTTATGCGCAGGTTATCGACAAAGGCACTTTTTGTGTTTGGCGTTCTTGGCGACAATATAAATTAGTAGAAGTTCGGTTTTGCCTGACTTTGGATATTTCGAAAGTTGTCTCCTGTGGCCCCGTATCTGTGCGAAACTGTACGAACCGATGGCTCAGTGGGTATGGGGACATGCTACGAAACCAACGGTCCCGGGTTCGATTCCCGGCGCAGG
>JAUJYS010003716.1:0-12757 GCA_033995665.1 Melogona broelemanni | reverse complement strand
CACCACCACCACCAGCAGCACCTATACAAACGTACTCGCCAGAGATACTCATAGATAAACAAGCGGCGGCAGACGCCTTATTAGCCGCCTAGAAAAATAAACGACCAACTGAACCAACACATAATCGTAGTCGACGACCATTTTTCAACCGAGATAGTGAGGAGCGAAAGAGAGAGTGAGAAAAACTCTCAGATGTTTATCTTTTTCCTCATGGGACCTCCCATGCATTTTAAAATGCATTCCCCGCCAATTGCGGAAGGCCGTGCGCGCAAAGCGAATTGTTTAAAAAATTGGCCGCGCGAGTAAACCTCGTTTATTGTGCGCTGCTCAGTGACCGAGCGGTGTAGTTTCGAAATTCAATTCATCAGGTCGGTATTGGGTTGTTGCCGGTGTGACCAAAAGGTGCATTGGTTGTAGCTTTGGACAGCTTTATACGGTTAAGAAAACTTTGAAGAAAGGCAACAGTGCGCGCAGCGCGATTTTTTTTAGTGTCCATGAAACTGCAAAAAAAATCATCAAAATACATTTTCAAATTTTGTCTATAATTTTTCTAACATGTAATATCATAATTTTGGGCGATTTTCTCCTGACTTTACAAGTGGGTATTCCAAGTTCCTGGCGCAGGCTCTCGTTTATTCCATCCTGGGGAACTGGTAAATATGTGCCCTTCACATATTGCCTAAGCACCACAAAGGGTAGAGAATCTTCTGCAGTGATATATCCTCAATGAATGCAATTTTCCCACAAAACAAATTAGTTACAAGTGCCCTCCGCAGATGCTGTACCCGATCGAAGATTTGAACACAATCGGAGGTACCGGTACTATCAATTGCTACGTTATGGACCATCGCCCATTTAAGCATCCCCGGCGCTCCTGACGACGAATTGGGATGGAGAGCACTGAGTGTCATCAACAAAACCAACCGCAGCTTGCCGTCGCCTACCAAAAGGCGAAACAGCCACCACAAACACGTGTATATATTAAGGCAGTTCATTAGGCAGCTTGGGGAGAAAAATGATTCAAGCAAGGCGCTTAGCGGATACACTACAGATGGCACTTTTCCGTGCTATCGAATAGACGCATTTCCTTGGAAATCACGTCAAATACGTGTAGTGTGGTTATTATACACGGACGCGACCCCCCATTAAGGCAACCAGAACGATGCCAATAGAGGACATAATTTTTTTTACGACTTTAACAAAAATTTGTGGGGCTTAATTTCAACTCGATAGCCAAGTTTCGCTTATAAAATATGTCACGAACCAACGGTAAGACCTCAAGAATGATGCATATAAGCGCTCTAAAAATATTAACGACTTAAAAAAATTGAGGCTTAAATCCATATCTGAAAAATAAGGAAACATTGTCTGGTAAAGCGTAAAAAAAGAAACGATCAATAAACGACGGCCTACTTCGTCGGCGTCAAATGCTTTTACTAATATCATGTCGACAGCTGAATCTTGTTTAGAAAAAAAAGACTCTTGCCAAACGTGACCAAAATTGACCTTTCCCCGACTTATATTTTAGAATAAAAGTGAAGCGGCCAAACATTCCCCCGTTCTTAGTACAGAGAAAATGATGCACGACGAGCGTAAACACATGGACAAAAACCGCACGCGCAGTGCGAATTTTTATAACGATTATAGGCAAAGTATACCAGGTAAAAAAGGGAAGAGCGTGCGCAGCAAAATAAAAATAAAATGTATAAAACATCACAGAAAAAATAAGTATTTTTTATACACGTGTTCATAAACCTTTAGACTATCGTCCATGACTTTTCTCCAACTTTTGAATTGTCTTCCCTGACTTTCCCCTGACCAAAAATATTTTCACCTCGATTTCTTTCTTTTTTTTTTTTTTTTTTTACATCGGACCATAAACTTAAGTACAAAAATAAATTCACAAAAAAATAATAATATTTAAATGATGTTCTCAATTTCCCTGACATTCCCCTGACTTTTTCAAACATTTTGAACGGTCTTCCCAGACTTCTCCCGACGAAAATGCATTTCCAGGGGGCTATGAATCCTACCGTAGCAACGTTGCCTCGTCCCCAAACGGTTATCGCTAACCGAACACGGTCGGTTCCACCATCAAGTGTTTTGACGATTGAGACACTCCAAAACGAGTGACTCTCCCCGTTTGACTCGGCACAATAGCCTCATCAAATCAGAGCCGGTGGGGTAGTTTTGTTGTCCGTCGGCCGGTGCCGCCGCTAGACAATTAAACGCGCGCGGCGCTCTCTCTCTCCCAACAAAACCAAATAGACGCGAAGACCAAGCAGCGCTAATGCGCATCGGACTCTCTCTCGATTTGGTGGTGGTGGTGGTGGCGGCGGCGGCGGGCGGAAAACGTCCGTGATTGGTCTAAACGAGCGGAACGTGCCGGCGAATGGAACGCGCGGCGTCGTCCGGAGTCACCCGTTAATTGTTCTGCATACAAACGGGGGTTGCGAGTGAATCCGCGCGATGAATATATATCGCGGGCAAATAAAGAGAGGACGGGGGTGGAAGACGCGTTTCGACCGGGATGGACAAACAAGTGTCTCACTTTGTGGTGGTGCGCGGCGTCTCCCGGGACCACGGAAGCAATTTCTGGGCATTGATTTACCGCATGATTCCGTGGCAAACCAAATTAATTGGAACTTGGTAATCAGTGACAAGCAATAAGAGTAAAACAACTGCCTAGACTAAATGTAAAATCACTGCCGTGAATTGGTTTTTTCATCATCTGTAAACACCATATGTAATATCGCTGATGATGCAAAATGTTACGTCTGTCATACATACATACCGTACAGTGTTTCATTGCTGGCAATTAAAAGTGTCGGACCTTATCAGTAAATTTTTAAGTACTACATACACTTAATCTCTGACTTCTAAACTAACGTATACAAATTTTTTTTAATGAAAATAAAACTAAGCTTTCTCAAAATAAAATTAGCTACGAGCCCAATTTTTTTTCCTCTAGTGTTGAAATTATGTCGAATCATAAGCAAATGCTTAGGATATGGTGCAAACTCGCAAATGCCGTTTCAAAATGCTAAATCCGACACCAGAGAGGGTGACTAGTCCAGCGAAGAAAGAGGGGAAAAAATAACAGTAAGCCGGCAGTCGCCAGGCAACGTAACGATCGGCGAAGACCGAATCTCCCTTATATTTGATAATGGGGATTAAAAATATACCAGAGTCGCATTTCAGAAAAAAAAAGCGCGGTGACTGATTCATTCGCTAAACACGGTTGTGACTCTTAATTAAGATTGTATTGAAATATGTGTGGATGTACTCACCCTTGACAAGCTTGGTGGCGAAAGCAGGTTGGTTGCCGGCGAAGTAGACGTTCGGAGTTTCGGACACGATGAACGGGTCCTTGTCGTAGAACGGGAAAGCACCTACGTCGGAAGAGCAAGTTCAAATTCACACCAACGTCATTTTTCGTAATTCATGGGGAATGCACGCAATATTTATCCAGTCCCTTCACTTCTTAGCCAAATATTTTTGTCGTAATCCAATATTTGTTATATTAAATACAAAATTTATTAGATAAAAAAATTCAAATTTATAAATTTGATAATTACAAGAACCCTATTTTTTTTTTTTGGTTTTTTTAAATTCACCGTAGCGCCTAGTGCACTACAGGAATACTGCACCCTCGTGTCTCTTAGGATATATGCGAGGGGCAGGGAAGGGAAGGGAAGAGGGATGCAGCTGGAATAGCCAGAATGCAGGATCCACCCCTAAGCTCTGGACTCCCTAATGGAAGCTCAGGGGTGACGCCAGTACCCCAGACTAATGAATGAACGAAAGCCTGCGCCGGGAATCGAACCCGGGACCGTCGGTTTCGTAGCATGTCCCCATACCCACTGAGCCGCCGGTTCGTACATCTAGATACAACTAAATACAACCCTAAACAATTTTTTAGACTTTTTCTCAATAGAAATTCTACTAAGTTTAAGAACACCATTGAATAGTTTAATTTACACGAATTTTGTTCATTTAAAATGTTTGCGATAAAATATATGGTCAAGTGGATATTGTTGTTGATTAAATGATGTATAACATGAAGAGAAAAAAAACGAACTATAAAATTCGTATCCTTAATTATTGTCAAAGTAAGCATATTTCCATTAAAAAATATTGGCCCAGGTAATTTGGCATGGTACTGTATTATCTCATTGAATATTGTTTCAAAATATAATTTCGAAAACTTCAAATGTTTGTGGAATTACCGTCCAAACGTAAAACGTGTTTGCAGAAAATGTTATAATTCGTATTTTAGTTGTTAAAGCCGCGATAGTTACATACACGTCATAGGTTTCCAAAACCAGATATATGAAGCATGGTTAGTTGTTCTTACTAATTTGAATTTTACGGTTACACCGACAGACAACAATGGTTAGTTATCGCGACTTCCGTGTTTGTAACAACTACAACGCGAATTTAACATTTTGTGCAAATACGCAATCTCGTTCATCGTTTTCTCGTCTCAGTTCGGCGAATTATTGTAATGGTGCGTCTTGTGTCATCAATGCTTTTTTTTTTTTTTAATCACTGTAGTGAATAACACTACAGGAGGTTATTATACCCCTCGCGTCCCTGCGGCGATATATGAGGGGCACATTCCAGTACCACAGAATCGAATAAACGAAAGCCTGAGCCGGGAATCGAACCCGGGACCACCTGCTTAGTGTCTATGACCATAGCCACTGAACCACGGAGGGCGCACGATTTATTCAAAATTGTTTCTGGACATAGATTTGAATTTTAAGTAAACTGAAGATGTGCTCTGCAAAGGCTAACATTAATTACACTGTATACACCAAAAAAACATATTACAAGCCAGAACCTAGCTAGCAAGGTTCCGTATTATAATTTTCACAACTTAAAAAAATCGGGTCGAGTTAAAAAAAAATAACCGTGATCGATTAGGAGGGCTATCTTCTAATGTCATCTTCGTGATTGAGTGGAATTTCATGAACATGAGTATGTTAATCGAGCAGGTGAGCATCACAAAGTTTCATTTTCATGAATTGAGCTTTCGTTCTACCGTATCAAAACGCATCGCCAACTAAAAGGTCAAACTGGGAAATTCCCCCGTCTTTCCCGTTTTCCCGAAACATCCATCGGAGGAATTCCCACGTGTGTACCCTATGACGCATATATTACGCGGAAGCCAAATACGGTCCGGGGGACCGAAATAATATAGTTACCTTTCTCCAGACATAATGTCCATTACATCCATTGCCATTGAAATCAAACGTTATTTCGACGTCTGTCTGGACCGTCCAGTTTCACTTGACCGCCCGAGTGTCCCCCTTTTCCCCTTCCTTATATCGACTGGTAAATAAGAATACGTCACACAGTTCCGATCCAGAATACCCATTGACAATTTATTGACGGAGAGAGAGAGAGCAGGGAGAAACGAATTAACGGTGAATGGAATAACAGGCCAAGAATGGGAACCCGAATCTCAAGTTTTCGAACCCAAACTTACCTCCGGTATGACCAATAGCGCTTTTATTTTGGCGAACCAAGCTTTATCTGCGTGTACACCGTTTGTTGTGCTTCTGATCCATGTACAGTATTAACTGTGCGGAATTTGCGTTTATTATGTTTTTGTACTTCTTGGAAAATTGCGCAGTCTTTGTTTTTCTTTGTGCAGTTAAGTGTTCCGAGGAAACTTATTTTGGTGTTAATTTCTGGCACTTTTATGGTTTTTTAAGCGTTATGGGTCTTTTCTAAGTTTGAGGGGCTTTTCTAAGCTTGATGGTCTTTTCTTAGCTTGAGGGTTTCTTCCATGTTTTAGTGTTCTTCTAAGCTTTTTATCGTGAGTTATTGCCAGCTATAATCTACAAATTTAGATGGTACTACCCTGTACTGCTTAAGTCTATTTTAAGTAATACTAATTTTTAAACAGTAGAATATATATTATAATTGAGTGCAGCTTTTTTCCTCAATTTTCTAGTCTGTGTTAGGTATCTACATGTATAGTAAATTTTAGCTATCTTCGTAATGTTTTAAAATTCAGATAAAAATGGTATGTTCCTGTAAGAAAAACTTTTGAAAAAAGTGCATATTGCTATAACGTTTGTCGCGAAGACTATCTTGCGTAAATATTTACCACTGATTAACTTTTTGTTTTATTCGTTGAGATTCGCAATTGTTTTAAAATAATCGAAAAACGGCTACCCCAACTGCAGTTATAGGAAAAAGTTGAACAAGTTAATAGTTTTGCAATATTTATTCAAATTACCGTAAGTTCCAGCAATTGCTACTAGGAGCGCTTACACGTACTTTTCAACTTGTACTTAATATCTAGTCGTGGCTATTTTATTGTGACCGAGTATAAAAGCGCTTGCGGTATATCCGTCGCTGCGCTGTCCACAATAGATTGGATTCAAAACCACTCGGTTTCACAATAATGTACATGTCCACATACACTACTCCAATGTGTAGACGACGCAACACATGTCAGAGTTCCCTAAATACGTTGCACAATGCTCGGTTGTCATCGTTGAAGTGGGGGGGGGGTTTCTTCTCCCACAGAAATTGCGTTAATGCCTTGTCTAAAGTGCGCATTTTTGTTGTGTACGAAATTATAAATAGATTTTAATTTTGTTCGGGTGGGTTTTCCCTTTTTATGCGAACCCTTGCTTTAATCTGGTAGGTGAATAATTCGGGATTAGATAATTTCAAATTATGGTAATGATGAGTTGAGTGGTGAGGATTAAGTCAGTGTCCGAAATAGCTTTTCTACTCGTTTCAAGTGCACTTGAAGTTTTCTTACAAATGTACATGTACAAATATCTGCTACTGGGCAGTAAAGCGTATTTCGCTTTACTTTGAACGAACTATATCTTGGTGCAGAAAACCTTTTACGGTATATGTCAAAATTGTTCAGTATTGGCGATTTATTTAATGACAATTGCTGCTGAATTATTATTTATTTCAATTGTTTAAACTATATTGCCAAAACTCAGTTCGTCTCTTTCCCGGCGCTGCACCGGACCTCGTCCCTCTCGTTTTGTTTTGTAGACGTCCTAACCCCCTATTAATTATTTGTTTAAACTATACATTTGTCTAAGCGAGTCATCTTAAATGAGCGTACGCATGGTTCAACAATCGTACTGTACAATTAACTTCAAATAAACAAATATTTGTTTAAGTTATTGTTGTTGATGAGATTGTGATTAATTGACCATGAGTTGTGATTAATTACCAGAATTCTTTCTCGTTCATTTTTTTTCGTATTTTCAAAATTTTTCAAAATTAGCAATTAAAAAAAAACTAAATGACATTTAATGAAATAATGTTCAAAATTCTGCTTTAATTTATCAATTAATCGTTGTAGCGAATTTCATTACAGGGAATAGATTCTGTACCTCTCGTGGTGCTTCGGGGAATATTTTTACCAGTATCCTGGGTCGTAAATAAATAAATCAAACCATATATGGAACCCAAAATCTATCAATATTCAAAATTCGGATAGCTCCGAAAATGTAATTTGCGCTCTGATGCTGAAAATATGCTGTAGGGGTGTAAAGTTGAAATGATTTTTTTTGTGCACGACTGTAAAATGGAAACGGCTTTTTTTAGTTCATGGGTGCAGCATGTAATGTTTTTTTTTTTTTTTTTTAAAAACCTTGTTTAGGATATTCTTAGCTACTGTACGAGTGCGACCTAGACAGACACCGTAGTAATTTTCAAGTTTTATTTCCCGTTCAATTCAAAGTTAATGGCGTTTCCCATGCTTCTGACGTCACATACACGCTTTATGTGTCCTTTCTGGAAATAGATTTCAAAGCGCGAAGCGTGGGGACCGCTAGCATAGGTCACCTTTGGGTTCGAAACCAGCTTTTTTTCAACTATTTTTTTTTTGCAGCTCTATACACATGGGCACACTGACAACCCGGGCTATTTCGGTTTCCAAATTTAGGTGGTTCTCGCGATTTACCCCCTCTACGCTGCCCCGAATTTCTTTCCCTCCCCTCCCGCTTTTACGGGCCAATAGCACATACATAATACGCAATTTCTATGGTTATGTCAACTCTAGAAATCGCCAACAAAGGCCCACGTCGTCTCAATGGCTCTTTTTTTGGGGAAGAAAAACGGGAAAACAGGTTTAAAAACGGACCGGATTAAAAATGAGGGCTTTTCCGTAAAAGTTTCTCCGAAAAACCACCCTCTTTTTACATAGCCTGTCTACCGCTTTTTTCTTCTCTTATTCTTCGCCCCTCCTTAGGGGGATCGCCCCCATTTTTTTCTTCTTCTCAGTTTTACGTGAAGAACTTTTTGTAAAGAATCCCGTCTTTTTTTATCGAATCCAAAAATATCCGTCGTTTCCCAAAAATCTATGGATATGGATTTTTTTTTTACTAAAAAAAAAGTATTTTCTCTCGTACTTTTAACCGTTTCTCCCCTTTGCCTTCCTCCCTTGCACACACGTATGACCCCGAATAACCCCGGGGAAGGGTAGTATGCCGATGTGAGGCCTGAGGGGTGCGTTTATAGTGGCGGGAGGGGGTAAGAAAGGGGTCGTGGGGATAAAGAAAGAAATCACTGTAGACAGTTACCACGCGAATCGATATTTTCTACGTAAGTTATCCATAATTTTTATATGGAAGTGACGCATGATTTTTTTTGTGGGGGAGACCGACGAATGACATCCCCAAAAAGGCAATACATAAATATGTAAACATTATTTCGTATTTTAAATAAAAAAGCGTCACCCTACCTGGAAACCCGGTTATTCCTAGCATAATCCGTGTGAAAAAGTGAGCATATAAATCCTTTTTCGTGACCCCAAAGGCTTATTCGTTACCAAATATCATAACGATGCTAAGTGAGCAATTCACTGTACAATTTTTTTATTTTGAACGAAAGCTGAAATCTATATTTCTATTTTAAACGAAAGCTCACGTCTTTAATCGTTTCGGGTACAATAAACATTTTAGATCGTGTTTAACGACTCGATGCATTTTTGGGGGTATTCGCCGTTGTTTCTATATATATAAACTCGAATTAATTATTAAGGTACGATACACTAGCTTGATATTTTTCCTTCATTTATTATGTTCTCGTTTATCAAATAATTTAACGGTAATGTGTCTTTAGGGTTCGGTTTTCACTAGAGTCGTTTGTATTGTTTTTACCATATTCATATACAGTACTATGAACTTTGTCGTAGCCCGTTATCTAAACGGGCTTCAAACTCATTTTGTCAAATTAAATTTTTATTAATTTTAATGAAATACAGTACCGAATAACATGAAAATAAACGTATGCGTTCGATAAAATTGGAATTATGGACAAATATAAAAAGGCAATTAAAAGACTATATTTAAATGAAACAATTTGTATAGGATTACGACAAAATTGTTCAATGCGCTATTGCGCGTAACATTGTACAGTTACCAATCACAATAAATAATTAAATAAATAAATAATAAAAAAATTAAACATTCGAGGGAGACGTAAGTAATTTGTAATAGGCTCGCCCCGCAACACCTGTAATTCTAATCCATTTCGCTGTGTACCTTGGCTTAAATTAAGTAGGAGTCAGACAGCGCAGCTTGCAGCGCTTGTATTCAATGGTCGACAAAAGTTAGGATTTAGAAATGCTGGACAACGTTTATAGAATTGGATTGTTGGCCGATTTATTGACACATGTTGCGGATAGAGAACGATAGTTTGTAAACCCGAATCGAACGGACCTGCCATAACTCACCCTTAATCTTATTTCGAAGTCCCAATTGCTTCCCTAGCCAAACCCAGTCACACCAACACAGACTGACAAGTTATATTAATCTCTGCGGTGGTTACACAATGGTCTTAACAAGCATAGTTCATTTTCACATCTCTATTCTCGCTGTGGTCAGTTACAAGAGAAGGTGTAATGATCAGTCAGAGGGTGGGGGCATCTGGTGAGTTTCTGTCGAAAAGCTTGCGGCATTTTTCAAGATCGAAAAAAAATAGAAACATTTCATTCAGAAGCGACAATGAAGTGCAGTAGTGGAAAATCAATCTTCGGATTGTCGGACTGTCTCTGCGATGCACCCATATCTTCCTAGGACCTGGGGTCAAAATTAGCCACTTCACCTAAATATTTTGTCAATACATGTACCAGGTACTGTACTGTATCTCGTGACGAAAATTACTGTACTTTTTTAATAATCTCGTAACGAAAAGTACATATACCGTGATTATTACATATAAAATAATCTCTATTTTTCTCGCTATTTTTCTAAATTTCTCGAAAATCAAACTTGTATCCTTAACCATTGAGGAACGTATACGGCAACACTTCTAGTAGTTATCGAGAGAGACAAGACACACAAAGGAGTTCTGACCAGCTTGAGTTAATTTCTCGTCAATCATCTCGTTTATTTAAAATTTCTTTTCATTATTAAACTTCTCTCTGATATAAAATAATTAGTGCAAATTGTTTAGCGATACCAGCAATTTTAGAGAGCTAGCCGCTTTTGAGTTATTTCTATAATCTTCACTAGATGGTACCGCTGGTGACGCTGCCACAACGTTTTCTGACGTAAACAGCCCATACGGTGGTACGTTTTATAACGCAAATAGCCAATACGGGGGTCCGCGGAGTGGTCAAGAAGCACTGACCGAAACTAAATCCGAAGTTGTGGTTTCCCCCCGGGTAAAAATAGAAATTCACAACAAGCTCTATTTCCCGGTCTTACGCGGTCCGTCGTAACCGAGGGTATCGCTCCAAAAACACTACGGATCCGATCGCCAGCAAAACCGATCTCACAAAGGTAGCTGTCATGTTGATACAGATAGATTAAGATGTGTAGTGCCGTCCGTTCTGCGGGGGAAAAGGGGAGGCCAGGAGGGAATAAAATAGATTTTTCCGCGATTGATATTTGCCGGACAATGGTCGGCGGTACCGATACACACGGGGTCCGTTTTTAACCCGCGCACAATGCGATACAAAACCTCTCGAGTTTATGTAACGACGAGTGTTTTGCAATTTTTTTCCCCTCCGTTTTGCCGCAAAAACAGATTATACGAGAGTCCCAAACCGTTTTGTAGCTGAATGTGCTGTAATGTAGAATTTTTACTCTTTTTAAAAAGGTGTTTATTTTCTCGTCTGCCGATCCTTTTGAAATCTCGTCTCACAAACGTATGGTGAACTCAGAAAGCGAATTGTTACTAAGATTTAACGTAACTGTTTCCGAAGTAAAACTAAACGTGTGTTTTATCGAACGTCAAAATAAAAATTGAATAAAAGCAAGCACAAGTGATGTCATTGATATCTTATTGTCCCCATTATTTTGGCATTACTGTTGCTTAATTTCATTCAATTTTATAAATGTTTTCCTATTTTAGAGTAAACATAAATCGATGCCATTTTTTCTTGGACACCCGGGGATGATAATATACGAAGTGATCGGTTGTTGTGTTAAATCAATTTGTGGTCACACATTTAATTTGCCTGTAGAAGAAAATCATTGGCATCACCATCATGTCTTATTAATTTTAATAAGAATCTTAAATTTGTGAAAAATATAGTTTTGTTAGCTGGGTTTTTTTCTTCTGAATTATCCCCAATTCATAAAAATATTTTCGTATGATCTGGAAGGAAAAAATACCGGAAATCCTACGCGACTTGGCTGGGGTCTCATGAGGTCACACGTGTTTGGTCGATCACAAATCGTTCCACTGGAATCATGTAATCGATTTACTGTCTGGATAGACCAGTTAGCCAATGGATTGGATGGACAGGGGGGTAAAATTCAATACAGTAAGCTTGTTTTGCTGTGGTCTTGTGGGTGCGTCGTGTTTTTATAAATAGAGGATGGTCCAACCGTTCCCCTGTACCAAGCGAGACACGCGAAAAACCAATTTGAAACAGACGGGACATTAATATCTGTTGCATTACCAAGCGAGGTCGGGGTCATGTTTAGATGGGATGGACGGGAAATATAAATCTTCATGTGCTGTAAAAATAAATGTGAATGTGTCGCTATTTTTACCGTGTGAAAGTAAATAGAAATGCAGCATTTGACCATAGCAGCGCTGATGAAATGCACCACTGGATGAGATTGCGGACAAATAATTCTTCGTTTGTCAATTTGTGCTCACTTATGGCGCAGGGATATTGTTTTGATCATTGTGATCGAATCTTTCTATATTTAAATATATTATTAGTAATTAATAATCAAGGTTCTTTCAATAATGCATACCTTATGAGTTATGACTGCACATTTTACATCGAGACATTTAAAAGCTTCCCTGAAGTCTGTTGGTTTTTAATTGGATTCCTGAAGCCTCAAAATAGGTGCGAAATCACTTCGAGGTGTCATTAGAGGAGATTTTTGCAGATTTTATATATTTTTATTGAATCTAACGAATTTATTGCCAAAGTTTCTTGATGACTGTTTTTGTGGTATTGGAAGGATTTTAATATACTTTTTTTTTTTTCGACAAAATGTGTAGAAGCACATCAGCAACAAGGTTAACAACGAAGAAAATGCACGATGGCAGCTTGATATTCGACAGATACAGGGAATGATTGAACTGGTCATTCGAAGTATTCTAAATTATTGCTCAACTGAAAACACCATCAGTTATTTTAAAAAAATATTAAGAAAATGAAAGACGATTTGATCAATGGACCAGATTAATTTAATAATTATAATAATTTAATATAATAATTCGATTCCCGGCGCAGGCTTTCGTTTATTCGATCCTGTGGTACTGGAATGTGCCCCTCACACATTGCCACAGCAAC